>JAJMKJ010000024.1:0-58165 GCA_030569255.1 Insectozyma sakaeoensis | reverse complement strand
ACTTTTCAAAAGGCTTGAGGCGAAAAGCCTAAATCACGCCCCATAGGTGATGTGTTATAATCGTGTTTTCCTTATCGCAAGCAAGTATGAGATGCGAAGTAACTAAGTCAATTCTGCTATTTTACTATTATTAACAGTTATGAATGTATCTAAATTCATGACTTTTATTTCCCATTAGATAGGTCTTGTTTGGAAGTTTTATTTCATTTTAACTCTTGCCCAACCTCAGTACCTATTTAAATTCTACAATTTTATTATTCGACTCTGTGGAGATAACAGGTTAGTCATTGTTCATCCCTGACACGAGTCAGAATACCTTAATAATTATATAGCTTGCGACAGTTTATGATGTTTGACGGTTCTGATGCTTTTTTCAATTTTAGAGTTGCAAAAAATAATTGCAACCAATATAAAAGATGCACACAATAATCATCACAAGCAAAAACTTGAAGATAACACGTATATCTCTAAAAGTTAAGTCTATTCGATATAAATCAACAAAAGAAATCATCCTATTGTATATTTTAACGTTTTGAAGATATAATAAAATATATCAATCCTCAAAATAAAGAAAAAAATACTTGCTAAAAAGAAAACACTAAAAAGTTCAAAAGAACAGAATCGACTACCGAATGATTTTTGTATTAAAACTATTATCAGAGGGATTGATGAAATGAATCTTTAAAGACATGACTAGATCTTGGATCGGTGTCTTTAATTAATTTGGTTATTTTGTTTAAATCTGATCCCGTGATATGCTCCATAAACTTTCCAATCTCAGTATTTTCATGGTTACCATACAAACCACTTTTCAAATGTCTCAACTCTTGTTCAATGGCTTTTGAATTTGTATGAGCATAGATATTCACGTCAACTGCAGAATGACCTTCAGTTGTCCATCCAATTTGAGCCTTAATCGACAATATGTTATTTAATACGTACAATAGTCTTGCAGGATTATCAACTTTTTCCAAAATAGCAGCGACATCTGCTTTAGAAAAATCCAATATACCCATATCTTTTTGTAAAATTTCAGTCTCTATAAATTGAGTCAACTTTTTCAAATCATTTTTGTCTTTATAATTGAATATCTTGTGCGCCAAATAATCTCCCGAGTGTGTACTGTTTAGTAAAACTTCAGGGTACCATAAGTAATCAGGGTAATTTTCGGATACTTGTCTTGCAGTGACTAAACCACCTGTTTCATGATCACTGGTTGAAATAGCCACAGTGTCTACAGATGTAGAATCAATAAACTTGATAACTTCAGCAAATGCCTTATCATAGGCCAAAAGTTCCCTGGCTTGGGCTGCTGGGTCGTTATGATGTCCAGCATGGTCTATTCTAGAACCTTCAATCAACAAGAAAAATCCCTGATCAGACTTTTCCGTAGCTTTTGACAACGCCTGTAATGCAACTTTAACTTGTTCGGCTAAAGATGGATACTCAGAGTCCTTTCTATCTATATCATACGGAATGTCAGTATTAGCAATTAAGCCTAATAAAGGTAATGAAACATTGTTACCTTCATCAAGTAAATCAAAACTTCTTCTGTCACCGACATATTGCCAGATGTCAGAATATTCTTCTATCAAATTTCTATTATCCAGTCTGCAACCACCTTCAGTTGCTGGCAAAAAATGGCATCTTCCACCTCCCAAAATCAAATCAACAGCTCTGCCAAATGGATATTCACCTAACTGATGTTGAGCGATTAAATCTTCTTGAAATCTATATTCGGCATGAGAGCTAAAGGCAGCTGGTGTCGCATCTGTAATTCTTGTAGTAACAACCAATCCGGTCAAGTAGCCTTGCAACTTCAAAGCTTCTAAAATGGTACCACATGGTGCTTTAGAAGGGTCGACACCAATCGCCCCATTGTATGATTTCAACGCACAAGAAAATGCAGTTGCTCCAGCAGCTGAATCTGTGACTAAAGACGATGACGATCTGGTTCTAGAAGATCCAACCAAATACTTGTCAATAGTTAAAATATCGTCAATTGGTAATTTGTCTCTAAATTGTCTAAATGATCTGGCTAATGAATAACTGGCAGGCCCACACCCATCAGTTACCATCATAATTATATTTTTCTTTTTCAGAGGCTCAAATAATTGCGTATGCTTATCATCCTTGGAATTGATATTGAACACAGATAGGTAAATAATGGTTAAAATCGAAAAGAAGTTCAATAAATATGAAAAATTCTTTTTGAACCATGAACCTTTCTTGGAATTGTAAATCGACGAGTTTTCACCTCCTAATAAAGACTGAGACTCTCCCATAGTACGTCTGGTATTTACTGATTATAAGTATAAACAAATGTAAGACAGAGGTTACATCTTTTTTTAGACATCTTGGAAATCAGTACTTATTTCCAACACGTTTATGTAACATATTACGTAAACTAATTTTTAATTTTTAATTTTTTTTTTTTTTTTTCTTTATCTATATCCCAATTAACCTAGTCTAGTTGAATTTTAGATTATTAGACTTTGGTTATATTAAATGTAAAAGTAAACTGCAGCCGATCCCGTATATCACCAAACGTCAGTTTCTGGAGCTCTGCTAAGTGTTACAATTAGACTAGGGAAGACAATTTTGCAGTTTCCTGAGGGTAATGCGCGTTAGGGTATTTGAGATTAATCTACAACCAATTGCAACTAAGGCTTTACAAACCATCAAAAGTCAACAATTACAGCAGACTTTGTTCTTGTTTTTCTATCCAAAGTATTGTTAATTGCCCATTCTATTGCTGATATCGCAGCAACTTCTATCTACAGTTGCCTTTAGTCTGCATTCTTGCAACTTATCCCCACCGACAGCATGTGTTTATACGATTGCAAGTGAAGCACAAACTCATATCTTTCGGAATACATAACCAATGAGTAGATCTTGTTAATTTTAAGATAATTGATTGTTAAAATCGAAGTTAATTCATGTTTTTTCGGATTTAGTGCTTGAATTCAAGCTGGAATGTAAAAATAATTGTTATATCACGTTGTTATAGCTAAATCATTGATACATTTATATCAAATCTTCACTTTAGAGGACATGCACAAATTTGACTAAGGTTTCATTGAATTTGTAGAAAATTTTTGACAGAGCTTCGCCGTAATTTTACTTTCACAAGTTTCTTAGTCGGCTAATTTTGCATCCAAACTTCAATAGTAAACAAGTTCAAGCAGTATAAGCTGGTCAAATCTACATAGAGGCACTATATACCTATCGCTGTTGTATATTAAGTCAAAACGATGTTGAGTTTGAAAGGTAAAATGTTGGTGGCGACATAGTTTTGGAATTAATCGTGTACTCATGAAGTTGAGAACCACAATTACATGTAACTGTCTAAAGTAATAGTCTTGAGTGAGTTAAAACCTTCTCAAATAACAGGAGACTATGAATTTTTTATGACGCTTTGTAAACCCAATTCAAGTTAGTCCTCTTAATTTACACAGATAGGTTAAATTTCAAAATGGAATATGAAAAGCTTAATTTCAATCCAAAAATTTTATGCAAGGTTACCAGATGTTGGATCATACATGAGAGCTAAAGATACTGCTTGAATGAATGAAGTTTGATTGCAAAAAACCGAATAAGAACTTGTGATATAGAGAAATAAAAAAATTACGAAAAACAAAATAAATTTACACCTCATTCAAACAGAGTTACAAAACAGCCACGAAAGACTTCTCTCTAGAATATTATGATATTGATGGAAATTTAACACTTCATCGATAGTATTGCTGCAAACACATTTGTTTTACATTTTGAAAGACTAAAAGCTGATATACGATGCTAAATTTATACCTTTCATTAACGCTTGAGAAACCACTAATAACCTAATCCATAGATTGTAGTTTGAATAATACGTATATGAGATGTCAATATTATCGCAGTAGCAGCGATATCGTTGCATTCGTAATTGATGCGTTTTGCTATTTTGCACTTGGTCAATGGGGTCGAATACTATTGATTAAAAATCATCAATCTCTACAGCATCCAATCCTATATTTTTATTTATGACATTACCAACTGATAAATCCATAACCGATAGCCCGACAAGTTTTTGAACAGTTATATTTGTATCAAAATGGCGGGTGACATCTACATTGTTATTTCTATCGTATAATTGATGCAACTCGATTAAATCATCTTGTTGGTAACTTGATTGAATCAACTCACCAGCTTCGCTTAACGTGTGCTCTTTAGAATCGACTATGATTTTTACCTTAGCCTTTTTCAAATTTTTTAACAATTGTAGATCCAATTCAATCATGTGAGGTTTATACGAGCCAATTAAAGAAATAAATTTAGGATATTTGGGGTTTTGATTCAAATAGTTTTCTTTAATAATTGGTTCCGTAGAAGGGGTACAGCCAAAAATGATCGAACTGTTCTTAATATGACTAATGAATTCGTTTTCATTCTCTTGATACGAGAATGCGTTAAATTTTACAGACTCAAATTCCCCGGCTAATTGTTTCAGCAAAATTTCTGCATTTTTAAAAGTACGATTTAAGATGTTGATTTCGGTCAACTGTGGGTACATTATCAAGGATAATTTAATATGCCAGTATGCTTGTAGACCAACCCCAAATACAGTCAACTCGGGTAGAAGTTCTTGATCACCAATAATTCTATCCAAGCCTAAATGACTGGCCAACGCAGTTCTAAACGCAGTCAAAGTGTTTGCATTCAATACAGCTTGTAATTTTCCAGTAATCTCGTCCATTATCAAAACACAACCCTGAAAGCCTAATTTTTTTGCATTGTTTGATGGTCCTCCACTAATCACTTTGATTCCAACTTCGTCAGGCGAAATGCATGGCATGTAAATATGTGTTGTATCCGAATGTGGGTTGTTCGAGGATTGAATAGTTCTAGGAGGCACAATTTGACTTGGGTTAGCTGCATAGTCAGTCAAACTTTTCAACAAAGCTGGAAAAAACAAATCTTGCAATGACTCTTTCGATAAACGTTTGTTTAAAAATTCATTGACTACTTTATCTGTAATGACTTTCATAGGTGTGAAAAAATATCAAATTGGCAACTCTACAAGATTTAATCGCAGTATTCAGAAGATAAAATAAGCGAGAACACTGATTTAAATTATGTACATTCACGATCTATTTAGCACAAGATGATCATTATCAAATTCTGCCTGATCGCTTTGTTTGGTATACATGGTTTGAATATATTGTACTCGATATTCAGTTAATCGTTCAAACATTTTTGCTGTTTTGTTAGATTTTCCCGAATCTATCAAAAACTTTTCAAGATCGTTGATCAAAGAATAGCACGAATTTCTATGCCTATCATCTATTGGATTTATATCATAAATTTTGTATTTTATCGATAATTTTTTTAATATAGATAAGTTTATGTCTTCAATCAAGGCTATCTCGAAGAATAATTTTTGTAACTGGTTCAAATCATGATATTCGATTATATTTTCCGAAAGTATTCGATTGTTCCTGTATGAAGCTTCCCACATAATAACTGAAGTTTTTAGGTTATCAATCATTTTCATATAGTCCAACTCAGAATATTGGAACAAGTATTCGAATACAAATCTCCATATGATTCTTTCGTAAAAAGAATTAAGTTTCCTCTCTTTCAACATAGGTATGTAGTATTGATTCATATTGTCTTTTAAATTTTTGATTATGCAGATTGGTTGTTTCAAATCTTGAAATTTTTTCAATAAAATTATTTTGACTTTTATTATATCAATAAAACTCAACTGTGTTTCATTTGGAAGATTTGAAAGATCAATTGGTGACTTGTTTATGTGTACAAAATGTTTATTTAAAATAATCTCCGTTAAGACCTTCAAAGTCAATTTTTTATTGTTATTAAACACCACCATTATCTCAAATAATGTTTTCTCGTCGTTCAAACCTCTTATATAGTACTTTAGTTCGGATATTTGCATTTCATTGAGCAACTGATGATAATTGATTGTATTAAAGTTATTGTTCATTTTGATACCAAATAAAATATTTTGAACAAACTGATCACTTATATGAGTTGAGCTAGAACCCAAATTTACTTCATCATTCAGTTTTTGTAAGCTTTTGTATTGTTCGTTTACTGGACCGTTTTTCAACGATTTTATTATGGAAGGATGATGTTGGTGATGTCTGGTAGTTATCAAATTTAATGCATCTGCCAATTCATGATCACTTATTTCTTGTTTTTTAACCGATTTACTAGATTTAAAATTCCAAAACCATCTGTTCAGTATTTTCAAAGTGGTTGGATTTTTATAGTTGATCACCACTTTCCTCGTTAACATTATCATATCATAAAGCTTTCCACTTTGCTATGATAAACAAAAAAAAAAAAAAAGGACTGTCTTTGATTTCCATATTGGGTAGTATCTCGCTAAAATTGTGTGTTCAGTATAAACTGCGCTCGAGAGACACAAATTTGAACTTGAAATTCGGATGCTATCTGATGTTTAAATATGTTAAGCTACGTATATACAAATTACTTCCATTAACAAAATAAAAAAAACGTTGTTATTCAACCATTCAAACGACAGCATCTTTCATAGCTAATCTTGAAATATCTGATATTGTTTTTCAAAAGGGTGAAGCATATATCGCAGAAGTGTGGATGCATAAAGTGTAAATTTGAACGGCTTCAAATCGAAATCAAAACTTTTTTGTGTTCTGCTACATATTTATATTTGCTTTTTAGTCGAATCCGATTTAATCAAACTTAGGGATTCAAATAATTTGCTTTATTAAATCGCAATTGTTTTCTGAATACAAAGTGGTTGAAATTTAATCTAACTGATCGAGGAAATAACAAAATCATTGTTTACTTCGTATAGTTCCAGCTTCAAATTGGCATTGAATGTCCCAGTCACAGTCCCAGTCACGGTCAAGTTCAGTGAGTGAAAACGACCCGTTGTTGATATCAGGATCTGCCGTAGATGATGATAAGTTGCTCAAGAATAACACAAAGTTTCATGCAATTGATAGACCCACTACTGATTTAGAAGAAGCTGTTAATGACGTTTACGAAGCGATTTTGGAAAATGATGAAGATATTAACGAAGATGCTCAATGGTTAAGAGAGCAAAGAACATTAAACAAGTCAACACATTGGTTAAAAAGACCAAGCGTTTTAATGATATCGCTAGTTGTGTTTTTCTTATCATTTGCCAGTGCTAGCGCTGAATCAACAAGACAAATTGTAACTTTAAAATTGGCTTGTAATTATTTGGGAGCAGATAAATGTACTAAAGAATCAGCACAAATTTTGATGTCAAATTTACAGTTGGGTTACAATATATCTGGAGCTATAATCATGTTGATTGCTAGTGGTAAGGTGGCCCCATTATCCGATTTATATGGTAGAAGATTATTTATCGTGTTAATCATATTATTTGTTGCGATTGGGAAAATAATCAAATTTTTGGTTATGTACAATTTTGATGAATTGCATTTTTGGTCAATGATAATTGGGGAAGTTGTATTGAATTTGGGTGGTGGGTTGATAAGTTTGTTGAGCTTGGCTAATTGCTATATCTCCGATGTAGTAGAACCACATGAAAGAATTTATTCTTTGGGTATCAGTATTGCATCAATGTTTGTTGGGACAAGCATCGGCCCATTAGTAGGTAATCTTATAATATCCTGGACAACCAAAATTTCATCATATGTTGGTATTGGCAAAAGTGAATTTTTACCATTAAAATTTGAGTTACTTATTATAATATTGGATGTGATTATATGTATTTTTATATTACCGGAATCACGATCCGAAAAAGCTAGACGGAAATCAAGAAGTTTGTCGAGGTCATCTAGTATCGCTAGTTTACAAGATTTGAATCAACCTTCCAGGTCTCAGAAATTTTTAAATCAAATTAACTTTTTGAAACCCTTAAGATTATTGTTAATTCCTAAAGATATAGTACCAGTTCAAAAAAGATTTAGGCTAAATCGTGACAGATTTGCTCTTCTTGTCTTGGTTTCAATAGATTGCGTGATGGTAACTATGGCTATTTCTTTTGGTGAAATATTCGTCTTGTATGGAATTTACAAGTTCAATTGGAATCAAACGGATTTAGGTCAGTATATGGCAATTGTGTTTTCTAGTAAAGCAGTTGTTTTGATATTACTATCGCCGGTTCTCAATCATCAAATATTTCAAAAATTATTCAGGTTTAAAGTAAATAAAAACCAGTTTGATATGATAGACTATTCTATGTGCTTAACTGGTTTTATCTGCGAGGTAGTTGGCTTTTTGGGTTATGCATTATCCCCAACAACAACTATATTTTTCATATTTACATTATTCTGTGCATTTGGATCATTGATTGGTCCTTCGATAAGTTCATCCATAGTCAAGTTTTATCCAGAAAGTAAAATTGGAGAATTATTTGGTGCAACCTCCTTATTAAGAAATATTTTTGCTTTAGTTTCACCGTTATTTTATTTGTCAATTTATAAAATTTCGCTTTCAAAATTTCATCAGCCAAATTTAGTATTTTTCATTGCTGGAGGAATATTGGCAATATGCGCCCTTTCTTTGATAATAGTTAAAAGGGTTTTGAATTTAGAAAAGGATAATGACGCGGTCACTTCAAGGCAATCTGGTCTGCAATCAAATTATACAGAAATTCATAGAAAGAATAGTTTTGTTCACAAAAACAGAACAAATAATAAGTAAGTACCAGAGTATATAATTTTTAACCCATTAGTCTTAAAGCTAGCTCTACACTTGCAAAAGTACCAGCACTACAAGGCACAGCTCTAATCAAACAAGGAATAATACCTCTCCAAAATCCAGCCAAGCCATGGTTTCTATAAATGTAACTTGTGGCCTTGGTGAACGAGCCGTTGAACTTCGATCTTGCACCCCATGCATCACTTTGAATGTTCGATTTTATAACATCTAACGGATAAGACGACAACCATAATGCATTTCCAGCTAGCGCACCACTTATCAATAATTCTGGTGTTGAAATTTGTGATCTTGATTTATAATGTTGCAAATCGATAATTTGGTTAATTAACGTTTCGTAAGTCAAGAACCAAATACCGTACGCCTGGATCTCTCTAAATAATGTTACTCCAAAGCCTCGATAAATGCCTTTGAATAACCCTTGCTGCTTCAAAATTTGATAAAATGTGTCTTTGATTGAAATAGTTGTAGGTGACGATTGGGACAAAATTCTCAATTGCTCAATTGGTGCCGTAACTGGCGTGTTAACAATACCAGCAGTGGCACCGGCAATATAAGTTTGTGGCCACAAGTTTAATTGATCCTGATTTGTATACTTCAAGATCTGCCTTTTGGATTCATGAAAACCATAAAATTGTAACGAGACACATACTCCTACCCCGAACAATGGTGGTAAGGTACCTTTATAAAATGCTAATACTCCTTCTTTTTGTAAAACTTGTTTGATAACTTCAATTGAGGACTTTGCCGAAGTCGTCTGCAATCTTATTTTCACCAAATCGGCAGGTTGGCCGATTAACACCTGGGTGGCACCACCAATAAACCCAGATGCAATATCTTTTACCTTTCTTGACAAAGAATTGTCAATTTTAACTTCTAGATCCTCAAATATTTCGGAAGTGTCTGACATTTAACAAAAGTTCGAACAAGTAATTATTTATTCGAATGCATGATTTACTTTTTTCGACCCATCAAGTATTGATTGCGTAATAATTTCAAACTTCACGAGATATCAATAACACAATGAAGGGCGCTACCGTCAATTAAGGTAGTGTTAGAAGCTTCAATTTTTTGACCACGTATAAACAAATTATTTATTTTTTGATTCTCTATTTTTCATTGAAAAAAAATCTTTTGACAACAGACGATTCGAAACAATTGATTTTATTCTCCACATAAATTATAGGATTAGGATCATCGTAAGAGTCAATTTCAGTCATGTCAGGTAGAAGAAGAGCTTATCCACAACCGCAATATGCTACTGGTCCAGCTGGAAATGTAAGCACTGCACCAGGTATCAGTCCACAACAACCAGTTCCACCTTACGGTGTAGATCAAACTCAACAGCAATTCCAGCAAATGAATATAAATCAGCAACAACAACCACAACAACCAATTAGTGCAACCCAACAATACTACCAACAATCAATTCCACAACAAAATCAATACCCAGATAAATCAGTATATGGACAAGGTGCTGGTATACCAGCATCAGCAGTTGGCTATGGTGTCGGCACTCCGATCACAAATTCTGGCTATGGAGCTCAGCAACATATACAACAACAACAACAAGCATTTTTAAATCAGGGAGTTACTTTAAATGCTTTATATACGACGGATTTATCTCGAGATTTACCACCTCCAATTGCAGAGTTGACCTTTCCACCTCCGCCAATAACATTACCAGATCAAAGCACTATTGTTCCAGGCTCCAAAACTGCTAATGGTACGCCAGAATATTTCAGATCGACTTTGAATGTTGTTCCAGCTAATTCGTCATTGTTGAAGAAATCAAAGTTACCTTTGGCATTGGTAGTTAAACCTTACAATTCATTGAAAATAGATGATGAAAATATACCAGTCACTTGCGATACGACAATTAGCAGATGTAGAAGATGTCGTGGATACATCAACCCATTTGTTTCATTGGCAGAAGGTGGCAGAAGATGGAGGTGTAATTTTTGTAATTTATTGAATGACATTCCAAGTGCTTTTGACTATGACGAAATAAGTGGTCAAGTCAAAAATAAGTTTGATAGGGTAGAGTTGAATCACTCAGTCGTCGAGTTCATTGCACCAAAAGAATACATGGCCAGAGCTCCACAACCAATTGTGTATACATTTATTATTGATGTTTCGGTTCATGCCGTTCAAAGCGGTTTAACAGGTACTATAACAAGGACTATTTTGGAAAGTTTAGATAGAATACCAAATGATAATAAAACTGCTAGAGTTTCGTTTATTGGGGTTGATTCTAATTTGCATTATTTCAGATTTAATGAAGGAGTTGAAGGCACTGAAATTATGGTTGTTGCAGATATAGAAGAGCCATTTTTACCATCTCCAAGTGGCTTATTAGTTAATTTAGATGAGAATAGAGAAGCTATTGAGAAATTGTTATTGGATTTTCCAAGCTATTTTGAAAATACTGCAAATCAAGGATTTGCTTTGGGACCTGCTTTGAAAGCTGGACATAAATTAATCAATAATATTGGTGGAAAATTAGTTTGTTTTGCTGCCACATTACCAAACATAGGTGTTGGTAAATTGAGTTTAAGAGACGAAGCTTCAGTTGCCGGTAAAGCAAAAGAATCTAAAGCTTTGTTGACGCCAGCCGATGCATTTTATAAGTCTTTTGCTGTGACGTGTAATTCGTCCCAGGTTACTGTTGATTTGTTTTTAACATCTTCAGCTTATCAAGATGTTGCCACCTTGTCTAATTTACCAAGATACACAGCAGGTCAAACACATTTCTACCCTGCTTGGACCAGTAATAAATATGAAGATGTTGCCAAACTTTCAAAAGAGGTTGGTGACCATTTGTCACAAGATATCGCATTAGAAGCTGTTTTAAGAGTTAGAGGTTCTACTGGTTTTAGAATGTCATCATTTTATGGTAATTTTTTTAATAGATCTTCAGATTTATGTTCTTTCCCAACTTTCCCCAGAGATCAATCTTATTTGATTGAAATGTCAATTGAGGAGACTATAAATAAACCTATAGTTTATTTCCAAGCTGCTGTGTTACATTCGACGTCATTTGGCGAAAGAAGAATCAGAGTAATGAACTTAGCATTACCGACGTCATCAAAACTTGTTGATATTTATGCATCTGCAGACCAATTAGCTATCACCAACCATTTTACACACAAGGCTATTGAGAAGGCATTGTCGTCATCATTACCAGAAGCAAGAGATTATTTGATTGCGAGAGTTGTTGACATATTGAATGTTTATCGAAAAGAATTGGTTTCTGGTAATGTATCTGGTGCATCCCCATTACAAATTTCAACAAACTTGAGAATGTTACCCTTGTTATTATTTTGTTTAACAAAGCATTTAGGTTTCAGAAGTGATCGTGTACCATCAGATCATAGAGCTGCAGCATTAAATAATTTGGGTTCATTACCGATTCCACAGTTGATTAAATCTATATACCCAACTGTTTACTCATTACATAACATGCCAAATGATTGTGGGTTACCTGGATCTAAGGACCAAGAAGAAGAAGGCGAAGAAGAAGAAGAAGATCAAAAAGAAATCGTTGATGTTGTTTTACCAGAACCAATAAATGATTCAAAGGCTTCATGGGAAAACTATGGATTATATTTAATTGATAATGGCAGTGAACTCTTTTTATGGGTTTCTGGAAATGTGGTTCCAGGATTAGTGCAAGATTTGTTTGGAACTGAAAATGTGTATTCAATTCCAACTGGTAAAACGGAATTGCCGGAATTTTCATTAGAAGAAAGCGAGTTCAACTATAGAGTTCGTCAAATAATTGGTAAGATCAGAGAACAAAACGATTCAATTATATGGAAAAATCTTTATGTTGTAGTTGGTGCAGCTTCGACAGAGCCAATCGAAATTTCTCAGCAAAGGGATTTGATGGCATTAAGAATGTGGGCTTCAAGTTGTTTAGTTGAAGATAAATCGGGTGCTGATCCATCTTATAGGGATTTCTTGACATCTTTGAAAACAAAGGTAACTCAATAGAGTATTTCAAAATTTAAATAATGTATATTACTGATAATCAATCATGGATAATGTATCAATTAGTAGATCTTTTTCGTATGTACTATTTTTGAGCATATTATTAACAGAGGTTACTAAGCCTTGATAATAAACTTTTAAATTTTTAGCTGTTGGTCCACCTCTCGCCATAGTGGCCACTATATTTTTCTTGAATTTTGCATTCAATTGAGTCCAATAAATATTTGATAATGAGGTAATTGAAAAATGGTTTAATATGAGATTCAATACGGGAATTCGCTCGTCTTCAAAATTGAAATACCACGTGTTTAAAACTTGTTCCAACTTTTGAAAATAGCTCTTTGAATTTTCGTACACTTCAGACAATAGTGCTGTGAAGTTTCTTGGTGCTTGTATTGCCTTGGATAATAGGTTCATAGAAACTGTCACTTGTTTTTCAATTGTTGACTTGCTAAAGACTACGAAAAATTCACCTTTATCCAAAAAATACAACGCTATTAAGTTGTTTTGTAATTTGCTATTGGTCGACTGTATTTTAGATGTCTGATTGAATTCACTAACGACAACACTTGAGCATTCATGAATTAAAGATTTTCTTCTTGATAGTTGAACCGCCTCATAATCTCTGACAATCTTTATTGATAGTATATCGCTTTTTTCTTCTTTTGACGATTTATATAAATTTGAGATTTGTAGCTGCAATTTTGCCAATTTAATCAAACCACTATTATTTGCATCTGAGTTGGCTTTCAGTTGTAATTCTTCCAACTGTTGCATAAGAAGTATATAAAAAAAGAGGTTTCTAAGTAACTCTATTGTCTTATGGATCTTTCCCAATGCATTGTTCAAACTCGTAGCTTCGTTGAATGGGTCAATGTTTTCGCTTTTGATTCGTTTAAATAATTGATTGATTCGTTCAACATTCGGAGTTACCTTGGCCTCTAAAATTCTTGAATATTCGCTGAGTTCTGAAAAATTGGATATTAATGTTTCATAGTTTTCTGACGAAACCTTTGACATCCTTTTGTTACATTCATCAATGTCAAATTTCAATTTCTTTATTGGGGTAATCAAATCCAATTCTTGATTCTCTCTGCCATTGGTGATAAGAAGTAATTCATTTGAAATCTTATTGGAGTCAAAATCGTCCTCAAGATAGGTCTCGAAATCTTTTAATTCATCAGGTACCTTGTTGTTGTCTCCATGTATCATTGGATCACAGAGTAATAGATTTTATTTGATTTTATTTTATTTTATTTTTTTTTTTTTTTCTAGTTTTTCAGATTAATTATTTTTTTACTGAATATTTACACCTATTCCGTCCTATATTTTGGTTTCAGATTGATTTTGTCATTCTTACCATTCACCTTCTTTTGATTTGCAAACGTCCTCTTCTTATTGAAATTGGATTGATATTTCTTTTTAAATTGATCCTTTTTCTTCTGCTGTTCTAATTTCTTCTGTAGTTTCATTTGTTCCAATTTACGTTCTCTACACCTAATTCTGTTGTCTCTTTTCTTTTTACCTGGTCTTTTCTTCTTCTTTAGTTTACTACTCATTTGTTCTTCAATTTTCTGATTATGTTTGTCTAAATTTAATACTCGCCAAGGGTGATTATCTTGTATGATATTAAACTTAAACACATCATCATAGCTCACCGCTGCTTGTTTGAATTGACCTAGATCTTTGGAAGAATAAACCGCAAAATAGTATGATCGTGGTCTCTTGTTTTCTATTCTCTCTTCAGACTGTTCCCTCAAAGATATTTTCATTATGCTTCTTTCCTCTGCCCTGCCTCGTTCTTGATCTGTGTTGGCAGTTGAACCAGCTGCAAACAATGGAAACTCAAACTCTTCTGTGTCATTCTCTTTTGAATCCAGTGCTTCACCTTTTTCGGTTGGCAGCAGCCCTACCACTTGGGTTTCTACTTCGATGAAATCGAATTCCAAATTCGGTGGAACATAATCACGATTTGTTTCATCATTATCCGAGTCAGTCTCTTCAAACATTCTTTTTCTACTTATTCTACTATATGGTCAGTACCTTGCTTGAGATTCTAATTATATATACATGCTTTTGTTCACTCATGATAAATGCTTTTTTGAGATGTACTTTAAAATCTTGAAAAAATTGCTACCAATTGGCATAGACAACAATAATCAAAAAGTTGCAAATGTAACTCCAATTGTTTACCATCAGACTAAGGTTATTTCATAAAGAATTGATAAAGTAAAGCACGTGCCCATTTTTTCCTTTAGCTAGTTTTAATGATCAACTTTATTACGATTAAGGGTTTATTTGTATGTAGCCATCGCAAAAACATAGTTTGTATTGCCGCTATTTGCATTCAGAGTTACAAATAATCCCAACAATTCTCAGTTTATTTTCTTGTATTACTTCTGGTTAGAAAACTTTTGAAAAGGCAGTTTCGGACTTTGAAAGGGCAAAGTAGCTAATTGTATGAGGAAAAGAGTTATCATCATATTGAATTTCAGTAATAACGCAATATCATAACTTAATTGGTTATTATTGGTAAAGTAAAATGAGAGTACTGTGAAAAACTCCGGTACCAATGTTGCAGTTTGTAGCAGCAGTTTTATTTTTTTGAGTCCATTATCAAGCACGAAACCTTGTGCAAGTAAAAAGAAGTGTCACAAAGTTTCTGGATATTTAGTCTCACAAAATGCAACATACAAAATCTACATTACTTAACCGGAAAGAAAAACGCTGCAACTCTGTCTAGCAGTGTTGGTAATCTGAGAACTACTATAATTCGAAATTGTGATTGGCTTGCTTTGCGTATCTCAAATTTAAGTAACTCTTTAAACCTTTACATACAAGGATTTGAGAAATTAATAGCACAAAATTTGAATAAAGCAACAACTTACAACCCACTTTCTAAATTATAATTTAATTTATACAAATTCTAGTAGAGTAGACAAGTGAAACATTAATATTTCGTTTTAAATTTGAAAAACAACACATGTAATAAGTAGGGAAACAATTCCCATCTGTTTTCTAATGTTTTCGTCTAATCACGTGTTAGTGTCTACAATTTATTTTTTTGCAATTTGAAAAAAAAACTCAACGGAAGTGCTTAAGGGATTGTTATCATGAAGAAAGAATAATAAGTAATTATTGTGCCGCAACATGTATGGTTCGATTCGGTTACTTATCAAAACCAGGGGGGCGGAGAGGGAGGGGGTAACTTGTGACGTGCCTAGAATCAACTTGATTGAAGTCAAGATACTCTCCACTATCAGAATGGTGCCGTAGGACTGCATGTATCTGTAGAATTTTGAGGGTTTCACCAATATGAGTATTATTCTATGGTTATAAATTTGAAATTTATATGTATACTCTATCGCAATGCTTGACACAAAAAGTACATGCAACAAATTCAAGGATAAACATGATTCAAAGTAATTTTTGATACATGATGAAGAATAACGCAGATTTAAAATGAAATCCAAGGTGGTCCCGATACAATACTCATAGCTTAATTGACTCGTTTAGAAACTGCGAGTTAGGTAATTTACTGCAACATGAAGCTAACTATTACAGAGTTTTGTTCGAATAATGTACGTAACGGCAATCTGCAGCATTCCTGAAATCTCATTTTTCCATCTGGTGTCGTAATTAGCATTTGACGGCATAATTTTCAGAGATAATCCAACATTTTTTTAGCTAGAGTCAGGTATCATAACTCTCGTTTTCGCACAACATGTGCTATACGGCACTAAAACTACTTTATCTGAATGCAACTCCTACAATGATCGAATCAAATGAAGGGATTATTTCAATGCAATTTATTAAATTTTTAAACAATAATCATTGTGTGTGTAGTTTTGTCTAGTTATTGTTCTAAAAGTTTCCGTTTCAGAGTTATTAGTAGAGCTACTTGGCTTCTTATCATTGCTCGTTTCTGACTGAAATTTATAACGGGTAGGCATAAAGGTTATGAATAATTCTTAGATGTTTACAGCTTGATCAAAATTGCATTCAATAAAATGGTTGCAAACTAGAGTAGTTAATACAACAAAATTTCAGTCAGTTCATAACGTACAATGGTTTTCACGTTGTTTTATTTGCCATGGATTTTTAAATTAATCCAGAATATAAATAGAGGTAACTTCCTCGACATGTTACTTACTTGATTATCAGTATCAACGAGAATGGTTTCTATTATCTCATTAACTGCAAAAACATTAGTTACGCTCGCTTGCGCATTGGTTGTCCAAGGTGTCGCGATTCCTGAAATCAACGAAAAAAGAGATACTGCTGGTGTTGTCGCCTTAAATTTTAATGTTGTTAGAACTAAATCTAACTCCACTGGTGTCATTGGCAAGAGGGGTGATGATCCAGTTACATTGACCAACTCCAATAAAGTTGAGTATACTATTGATCTTGAGCTCGGTTCTAATAAACAGCCAATAACCGTCTCTGTTGATACTGGTTCTAGTGATTTATGGGTGGTTGATAAGAACGCTAATTGTGGCTCAACTGACTGTAAGTCCGATGGTACATACGATCCATCTACCTCAACTACTTCCAAAGATTTACAACAAGCTTTTCATATTGGATACGCCGATGGAACTGAATCTAAAGGCGATTTTTATACCGATCTTGTCTCGTTTGGTGGTATCACCATCAATAACCAGCAATTTGCAGATGTCAATGTAAGTTCGGTTGACAAAGGTATCCTTGGTATCGGTTTTGCTGCAGGTGAAGCCAACACATTTTATGACAAAGCGCCCCCATACGACAATGTCCCCGTCAGTTTGAAAAAGCAAGGAATAATTTCTAAGAATGCTTACAGTTTGTATCTTAATGACGAAGATGCTAAGACGGGTACATTGCTTTTTGGGGGTATCGATCACAAAAAATATTCAGGTGAATTGGTTTCTTCTCCTATTACAAGCAAAAATCGTTTGAGTGTTGGTCTTGACTCAGTAACTGTTGAAAATAAAACTTTCAAAGTTAATGACGATGCTGTATTGGACTCTGGTAGTTCGATTTCATTGTTATCACAAAGTGTTGCTGATGAAATTGCCCTGGTTTTTGGTGGAGATTATTTATCATTTGGTGGTATAGGTACCTACATCGTTAATTGTAACTCTGCAATTCCTAATACCACATTTAGTGTTTCATTTGACAGTGGTTTTAGGCTTGAGGTTCCAATTGATGAGTTGGTCACTAAGAATGAGTTTGGATTCTGTACTCTTGGGTTCAGTCGCTATAACTTAACGCTTCTTGGTGACAATATCTTGCGTCATGCTTATATTGTTTACGATCTCGATGATAACGAGATTTCATTGGCTCAAGTAAACTACACCGATGAAACTGATATCGTTGCAATCAATTAAAAAAGAGAAAAACTAACATAAAAAAAAGTACATATAAAAGTTCAGAATATATAAATAAAAATTATTTGTTAATATACACTCTCAGATCCATTGATGAACCCAAAGCCATTTGTACGGCTTTCATCTAGTCAATAATTGCAAATACTGTCTCACATGAAATGATTGTATTTGTTGGTAAAACGAAGAAAAAAAAAAAAAAAAAGTGTGTGTGTTTGAACGTGATACATGTGAAGTCTTATCGTGACTTCTCGGTTGAAACTCAACGCGCAAATATGGGGTAAGATTTGGCGCGACAAAAATATGTTTGGCCAACTAATAACTTGTATTATTTGTGGGTTTGATACATTACAGCTTTGAGCAACATGATAATGCAATTTAAAACTTGGTATTTTCTACAGTAAGCCAACAATGTGTAAATAAATATATGTATTTTTCTAAATCTAAGAAACTAGTTTATGTTAGGTAACAAAAGTCATTTAATTTTATAGTGGGAGAAACATAAATTGAAATGAGATTGTTCACTTTTTGGCCTTTGATTTTTTACTTTTTAGCTTTTTATTTTGGACTGTCTCAAATTGTTTCTGTTTGTAAGTTTTACTCTTCAAATACTCATCGTCATTTTTAAACAATTCATATGTTGAGTCCTTTTGATTGCCGACCAAATCATCCAAAGTTTCGTCTTCTAAATTATCCAGCAATACAGAATACTGATTTGTGTTAGTCTTGGGTTTTTGAGAATTAACGTTGTTGTGGTTAGTATTGTTGTTAGTCTCTGTAGTTTGCTTTTTAGATTTTCCTAACTGTGCAACCTCGGCATAAGTCAATTGTTTAGTTTGAATATCAATGAATTCATCGTCCTCATTCAAGTCGTCATCCTTGTGTTCTGTCATAAGAACATTGACTAATTTGTTGTCATTGTTTTGAAAAGTAAAGCTTTTTGGGATTGATTTTGGATCAATTGATTGTTCTTGAGTAGATTTTTTAAACCATTGTGGAAACAAGTATGAAGGGATTGAAGTTTTAAACATTTCTAAAGTAATAGTAATAAAGAATGAAGTTTGGTTTTGCTGTTTGTTGTTGTGGAGATAAAATATAAAATGACTGGGAGAAAGCGGTTATTAAATTGTGTTTATATTTTATAGACTTACCCTTTTTTTTTTTTTTATTTCTGTAATTCACGTGGCGTTTAAAAGAGGATGATCTTGTTTTTATTTATTTTGTGACCAACAATCGGTTCCTGTCTATGACTAGCAAGAATAGTGAATAATAGTTAGAAATAGTGTAGAAATAGTTAGAAATAAAAAACAGATAAATTTGAATTTGATAAAAGTTGCTAACATGCATCATACTATGCTGCTAACCTAATACCATACATAACATACAAAAGTTACAAGTGTATAAGTTATGCTATGAAACAAGTGATTAAAGGCATCATTTTGTTGTTATGGTCAATAATCTGTGGTTACTTGTATACAATCTAATGATGATAAACTTGATTCCATTAATTATTTCTTTTCTATCAAAAGAGAGGGATAAAGCAAGAATGGTGTGACTCAACGAAATTTGTTCCGGAAATAGCTGTTAATGCCATGAGTCAAAAGCCTAGAGCCAACAGAGCGAAGTTTGTTGTTAATGGTGGCAATCAGTCCAAAAATAGATAAATAAAATAATAAGAAAATAAAATAAAATAAAAACAAAAAAAAATAAAACTATGAAAGTGAGAATGTTTACCTATCTTATCTTATCTATGCAATCTGGTTGCTACCACCAGCAACATATATTTTACTCGAGTTATGTCGGTTGACTACACACAATATTGCACACACAAATAATTATTATTTGAGTCTTTGTAGAACCGAAATTAATAAGATTCAAATTTGATAGTGGTTATTTTATCGCTGGCTTCTTTAAAACTTGAGTTTCTTGCTTTTTATTTTGCTTTTGCATATTACCAAAGAAAAGAGAATACGTCATAAGTACAGCTAAATTGATTGTTGGAATTTCCAATTCAGGATTGTCGTATTTTATGTGTTTATGACAAGCAACAAACACGTCAGATAATTTCAGATCTCTTCCAGTTTTTTTATTTTTTTGCGTGGCCTGCATATACACAATTTATTTTTTTTGACCTATTCGAACGAAGATTATCTAATGCGAAATCATAGTTCACGTATGCAAACAAGAATAATATAGAATTATTAGTAGTTCAATTTTTCACTATAAATAGATTAATTAATTGAGTATGGATGGATGGAGTGAGGTTTCAAGATTCTCAATTCCATTAGCCAATAATGATAAGACATATACAAATTATGAACCAACATCAATCTCATCACTCACGTTTGATAACACTCAAAATTTACTTTGGATAGGGGATTCTGACGGATTTACAAGATCGTATTCAAGCAGCCAATCAAATTCAATGTATCAACTCGACTTATATCCTTATACCAAATTTAAATCGGATGATAACATTCAAGCAATTAAAAAAATATTGTCTCATACAAATGGACTTCTAACGTTACTGCAATATGAATTAAACTTTACAAACAGAAGAGGGTTGCCCATTTTTGACTCAAGTTACTTTAAAGAAACTAGCTTCACTGACTTAAATTCAATGACTTATAATTGTAATTCTTTCAACGAAATAGTTGTTGGAACCAATAATCATTTATTCAATGTAGATTTAAACAAACAAGCTTTATCTACATTTAATCATGCTGGGAAAGTACTGTTCTTAAAGAATTCATCCAAATTTATAACTGTTGGAACTGATAATGGCTCAATAGAGCTTTTTGACCCTGCTTCTAATACGACTACTGGTAAATTTAGCGGTCACAATGGCTATATTTCGGATATAGATATAAGAGGTAATTACATTGCTTCTTGTGGATATTCGGTCAAACCAAGAAAGTATCATCATAATCAAACTCCCGAATTCATTGTTGATCCGTTAGTCAATATTTACGACATACGTACAATGAAAGCAATTTCACCGGTGGCTTTTCCGGCAGGTGCCTCGTCAGTGAGGTTTCATCCCAAACTATCTAATATTATTCTCATAGCGGCTGCAACGGGTCAGATGCAATTTGTTGATATTTTTGATCAAACAAATGTTCATCTTTATCATGCTAATTTAATGACTTCACAATCTAGTTTTATTTCTACAGCTTCTCCAAAATTATTTAATTTAGAAGTGAATGAAAATGGTGATTTTTTGATGTTTAATGATAGCCATTCCAATGTTCATTTGTGGTCCATAACTAACTCAGGTACACTTAGTAACAATTTTGTCAATTTTCCAAAATATATCGAACAGCCAGATATAATAGATAGCACTGATCCCAAGAATTTTATTGGAATTGATGACAAACTTCCGCTATCAGTTGTTGGTATGCCTTACTATAAAGAACTACTATTGTCAAATTATCCTACCGATATCAAGTTTGTAAAAGAGCTTGCCAGAATACCAGAAAAGATTGATATGGAGCTAATTGTTGAGTCTCAAAAAACCCCTGGTTTTTTCCTACCATTTGATAAAAACAACCACATTCAACAAAGCGAGTACCGACCATTAAAGGAGTCCAGAGAGGTTCATGGGCCGAAATTCATAAGTGAAAAAAACTCAGACGGGAACAATAAAGAGCTAGAAAAATTACTTGATGATAGTATATTCGAGTATGAGAACCAATCAAAAGTGCCGAAATGTTATTCAAGACTTCAAATTCAGTATTCAAAATTTGGCGTAAAAGATTTTGATTTTAGCTATTATAATAAATCAAAAGATTATTGTGGACTAGAAAACCATACTGATAATTCATATATTAATGCTTTGTTGCAACTTTATCGCTTTCAACCATTGATTTATAACCAAATAGTGAATACGCTAAATAAAGAATGGTTGCCAAATGACGTTGAAGATAAAGATTTTCAACCAGAAGGCTCGTCAATATTAAATGAATTGGCGTATCTTTTCGATATGATGTATAAAGCGAAATCAAATAATGTTAAAATTTACAACTTCACGCAAGTAATGAATCATAGCAAACTAGCATCCAATTTAATCAACAATAACGATTTATTTAATTTGAATTCTCATGAGATCCGAGAATTAATTATATCATTTAACAATTTTTTGTTAAATCAAATATCTCAAGACTTAAAAAATCAATTCAATGAGGATTTTTTGACAACAAGATTAACTTATGAAATAGAGATCAAAGGAAATGGTCATTCATGTCCCATTTATGACAAAAAAGTGGGCTCAATGTTTTCCTTAGAATTGATAACACCTCCGAATAATATGTTGAACAAGATGAGCATACTAATTAATCCAAATAATAGTAACCAGGGATTAACCAGTCTATCGAATATCAGAAAAAATTTGAATATTTTAACGTATTTGGAATACTCAATGAATCAGTACAAAACAATACCATGTCAACAACATCAGCATTCATTTCCACATAATTTGGAAATTAAAACAAGCATTACAGAATTGGCTAAAGTTTTGGTTTTAAACATAAATTTACCAAACGATGAATTTAGGATCATAAACAGTTTTAAACAATGGTTGATCCCTGAGTTTTATGCATCTAAAAATTCAAATTACGGATTTTCTTTCAAACCTACGCTGTCGACACTCTTGAATAAAGGAAGTAACGAGTCAAAGTATGAATTGTTAGGGTTTGTATGCGAAATTAGTCATGATAAGGACGCCTCGAGGAGTGGCACACATAATCTTGTATCATATATCAAAACCAGCGAGGGATGGTTCTTGTTCAATGATTTTTTGGTGATGCAAGTACCAGAAGAAGAAGTATTTAGTTTGCATTATAGTTGGAAAAAGCCAACTATTGTCTTGTATCAAATGACAAATCAACCACTGTTTCAATATCTTGAACAACCTTTCAAAGGAGATACCTCGATTTTGTATAGAGATCACTTTGCAGGTCCCATTAGGGAATCATATCAAAAAGAATATCAATTGTTGACAAATTCAGAATCTCCCAAAGTGGGAACATTGGTTGCCATTGATGCCGAATTTGTAACGTTAAAGCCCGAAGAATTAGAAATTCATTGGGATGGTTTTAAAAAAATGATGAAACCTAAAGAGTTATCCCTAGCACGAATTTCTGTATTAAGAGGTGATGATGGACCTAATGAAGGTGTTGCTTTCATTGATGACTACATTGTTCACACTTTCAAAATCCATGACTACTTGACTAGTTTTTCAGGTATTGAAAAAGATGATTTGGACATTCATAAATCATCAAAAAACCTAGTGACTTTGCAAACAGCTTATCGGAAATTGTGGTTGTTGTTGAATTTGGGTGTTGTTTTCGTTGGACATGGTTTGTACAATGATTTCAGAACAATAAATTTACAGGTTCCTGAATCACAAATTAGGGATACTGCAGTCATATATTACAAAGCAGATTTCAAACGTCAGCTAAGTTTAAAATTTTTGGCCTATGTGATGTTACGCGAAAAAGTACAAAAAGGAAATCATGATTCGATAGAGGATGCAAATACGGCATTGCTGTTGTATAAAACGTATTTGAAATTGGAAGCCAAAGGAAATTTTGAAAACATGTTGAACTTTGTTTATTCCGAAGGTCAGCAATTGAGATTTAGAGTGCCAGAATGAAAGTTGTACATACCCGGTGATGAAATATCTAACCTATAAATACACAGTTCGTAAATAGAAAATAGTATTAGTCAATGCATAAAACTCCTTATAATACGAAAGAAAGTGTATGTGTTTGAATGTTGCACCATTTATGTGGGATAGCCATACATAGAATGCCACCCCCCAAGAAACTAATGATTTTACGATACAACAGATTTGAATCAGAACACGCAAAATACGCGCAACAGGTAAAGCGGGTTTAGTTTTTTTTTTTTTTTTTTTTTTTTTTTTTTCAATTAAAACTATTTTTTTCTCCGGTTCAAATAACCGTGTTCAATGTTCCAACAGAATAAATCAAAAAGAGGCTATAGTCGAGGGGGCTGCAGAGAATGCAAAAGAAGGAAAATAAAATGTGATGAACAAAAGCCATCTTGCTTAAAATGCACTAGCCTAAATAAAGTTTGTTCATATCCTGAAGCAGGTGAAAAAGTCGCCAGAGTATCCAGGAAATTGTTGGCTAAACAGAGCTATAACGATGATAATTCATTCACTGCAGACGCAATGAAACCGTTAACTATACAGATGTATTCAGGACCCGATAATTTTGGTAGGAAAAAGAAGAAGAAGAAAATGAAACCGGAAGTAGAATACAATTTGACCAAAAATTATATCGATGACAACCTAAATTCAGAAATATCAAACATATCTGAAATCAGTTCCGAAATCAGTTCCATTCCTAGCAAACCATACATATCTAGAACTTCATCCTCGATTGACAGCCATTTGTACAACAATGATGACTTGAATCTACTAGCATCCGACCTAAATAATATAGTTAGTGATATTATGTATACATCCAACATGAATTCCGATTTCAGCCAGAACTTTTTTGTTCCGTTTATGAACAATCAGAATGTTAATTTTATTGACGACTTACCCAAACATGTACCACTCGATTATATACAACTAAAGACTGATGACGAGAAGAATTACTTAAAGGAATTTTATCATACATTTGCATCTCAAATTTTGCCCTTTGGGGCATTGGATCAGGTGACTAAAACATATTACAATCCTATAAGGGATACCCTATTAAAATATGGAGCAAATGAGCCGTTTTTGCTATCTGCTATATTATCACAAGGAGCGAAAATCATTTATGAAAAAACAAATAACAAGCAGCATCTAGACAATTATGGGTTCTATCTATCAACTTGCTTAGAATTATTAAGGCCGGCCTTGACAAGAAATAGAGACACGCAAGATGATCTTATCTCAAACATAGAATCTATATTGTTGACGGTTTTATTGTTGACTTCCTCCAATGCTTCAACAGCAAAACAAAGTTGGAGGCCGCATCTCAAAGGTGCAAAGGATATAATAATAAAAGCTACTGGTAGTAAAATCAAATCATCCAAAACATTGATCCTTTGCAAAGTTTGGTTTGCTGACTTTGAAATATTAGCAGGTATGAGCTCTCCTTTAGGTGGAACATTAAAGACCGATGAAGAGTTGAACTCAATAATAAACTTTAATGACGAGTATATCAAACAAGTTTTAATTCAATTTGGTATTGTCCAGAATTTCTCATTTAATATCATGTTTGGCTATGATAATGAAGTTGTTCATTTGTTTCGTGATCTTTCAAAAATTTTAAACAGGAAACGAGAACTGCAAAATTATGTACCCAACAATTCATTTGAATATTTGAGATTATTGAGTGGTTTTTATCAACATTATGAAAAGGTATATATAAGCAGATCGTGTGAAGTAAATAATGCAGTGCCTGATTTGTTAAACAATTTGATCGATACAGTATACTACCCAAATTCAAATAAGATTATGATTAGTTGGATGGACATATCTCAACAAGCTTTTTCGTTGGCTGGAATAATTCGAATATTCACTCTGGTATTATTGGATCCTCCCGATTCTCCTCACATAAAAGAGTTGAATAAGAAATTGATATCATTGATAGAACCATTTGAGTTTGCGATAGACATAGATAGGATGTATTTTCCTCATGCCTTCCTGATGATTCAATGGCCAATGATTATAGCAGGTGTTAATTGTACTGAAACCCGACTTCAACCAATAATTCGAACTTTTTTCAGAATTTGTTCCGATATGGGGTCGTCGAGTGCTGATATAGCCATGACAAGAATAGAAAAATTATGGGAATTGCGAAAGAGTGGACAAGAATACGTCAGTGATGAAAGTAATCCTATAAAAATTGATGCTGTGGCATATTGATTTAGTGAATTCACGCATCTCTATATTAAATGATCCACCGTTAGAGGAATGCTGATGAGAAAAATGACTTTATTTAATATTGGGAGATGATTATAAATAGAATCAAAATGCAAAGCCAGTATAAAATCATATCTGGTGATAAACAACGAGGCCCAGTTAAGAAAAGATACTTTCGTGGTAACCAAGCAACAAACATAATGATACCAAGGAGTGGCATTCTCAAAGAATTGCAAATTTTTTGACATCTGCTTTCGCCACTCTTCGAAAAGCGCCAAAATCTGTGTAACATTATTTTAAAATTTCCAGCTGCATCTTAGTTTATAACAAAGATTAAAAAATCGAAGGATTTATGTACATACATATACATATACAATAATGCGCTACCGCAAAATGGTTGCAAATTTCTTTATTCTCTATTTTGAAACACAAGTCTCAAAAAACTTTCAAGCCACAAGCGCAAAATCATTTGTATGCAAATTGGTAGTGAGATTCTACTTTAAGCCAACCTAGCATATGCTTTGCAAATTTAATGTTAATTCTTATTCAAAACATTTTAAAAGTCTTACAATTAAAGATATAACGACTATCCTGAGTGTTTAGATTATTTTAATTGAAAATTTACCACAACTTCTAAAAGCACTAATAATAAAATTATTTGGCAGGCCATTATAACTACCCATATTTTGAAAGGGTAATATTATTTATTCTACAATGCTTCCTGTACATTGATCTGGTAAATAAAATCAAACAATAGTACAATGTCAATCGCATCTTGATTACTAGCGCAATTTTCGAATTGTTTTTATCGTTGATGTCACACCTTAAATTCAAAGTTGTAAAATTTACTCTCTGAAAGCAACCTTAAACGGAACTTCTCAGCGATGACAAAAAAAAAAAAAAAAAAATTATATAATCTAAAAAATATTTTTAGTGATAGTGTTTTTAGCTGCACAAAAGAACTTTTATAAATCAGATGACAGATGATTCATTGATTTCAGATCAAAATGAAGAGAACACTTCTGATAAGCTACCATTATCGTCAAAAATTAAACGTTCAAAAACATTCACCGGTTGCTTTACTTGTAGATCGAGAAAAATAAAGTGTGATTTAACAAAACCACGTTGTGAGAGATGTAACAAAGCTAAACTCAAATGCGCAGGATATGATATTAAACTACGGTGGTCATTACCAGTTGAGTTTCGATTGATGAAGAATGGAAATGCCAAATCGACGCAACCCATATTTCCAAACAAAGAAGCAACCCCTATCGAGGAAGAAGGCATGGCAAACACACAAGAGTTCTTTCAACGACGATTAGTCGGATTCGTTAAATGGAAAAACCCTTATGATACTTATGAGGATATGGATGATCATTTGGGACTATTGCATAACTCGATCAGTACCAAAACCGATGAAAACTATGATGACACAAATATGCTTGGACCATTCGGAGTATTTAAAGGCTACAAGTCTAAGTCTAAGTCTAAGTCTAAGTCAGCTCAAAAACCTAAAAAGAAACGCATTCAATCTTCTCAAGTCTTAGACGATCGTTCCTCACCAGCTATGTCAGTAGCACCATATTCAGATCTAACGCCAACTTTGTCTGCACATAACGAAAACTCCTTGGCAGTATCGCATGATCAGTTTTGGTTGTCCAGTGAGCTAAAAGATGCGGCCTTGGTCACTGCTGCCGCATTAGATACTCAGTTTTTGGAGTTAATGAACAAATATGACAAATCAGACCAGCAAAATACAAATAATAAACAAACTACCTCTACCACCACATCAAGTTTGAATACTCCCAATGAAAACATTTATGGTCCAACTTATAATATCAGCAATCCAGACCTACTAAATCTTGTGTTTCATAAAAGTCACCATATCCCATCTCAGTCAGCAACAACACAATCTCAAACGAATTTAAATACCAACATTACGATGCCAACATTGTTAAACGACACCAGTAATTTGATCGATCCAATATACTATTCCAATTTTTCAAACTTTTTCTACAACAATCCATACCAATTGAATGAGAATTTAGAAATACAATTACATGCGACATCAACTGCACAAGACGAAACAGATTTTGTCGATGGGGATCAATTTAATGACAAGAACTTCTTGGCTTCAATCATGAATATAGTTCAAAATCCGTTGAATTTACCTTTCAATCTTTCATTGTCGAGTAATCCATCAAAGAAACATCACATAGGAATACCTACTACCGCCTTACAAGTACAGCCATTAACTAGGTACTTATTGAATTATTATGTTACGGAAGTAGCCGATTTAATGACTGTTATTCCGTTAACTGAAAATCCATGGAAAGCAATATATTTTCCGAGAGCTTTAATGGCGATTGGAGAATTACTGGCCTTGGGTAAAACATCAACCGCAAAAAATGCCTTGTTGAATGCTTTGCTTGCAGTTGCAGCTTTCAATCTACAATCAAAATTTCCAAAGAATTCAGAACCAATGAGATATTACTTGAATTTGGGCATTGCATTGAGAAATCAAGCAAGTTTGTTTGTCAAAAAATTGTTAAACAATTCAAAAAACGAACACAATCTATCTGGAATTGAACATTGTGTCAGTAATGAGAAGTATAAGGATATATTATGTGCTGTTATGTCCATGATCAGTGTTGATTTAGTTTGGGGAACGATGCAAGATACAAGTCTATACATTTCTTGGTGTGGAAATGTGATTGTTGCAAAAATGAAAAATAAGAAAAAATTATCTTCAAAAGCTAGAATTCTACATCGTATTTTTTCATCGTTGAAATTGATTCAAGATTCAACTAATTTGAGTTTTGAAAACATCAAGGACGATTTCAAAAATGATATAGGTTCTGGCTACGATGTGAATGGAGATAAATGGAATCAAAACACCGAACGAGAGCCCTCGTCATCATCATCGTCTAGTCATTCAACTTTGAATCAAAAAAAGAATAAGATTGATTTCATAGTTAATAACTCGTTCACTTCTAAACCTTTGTCAAATTCATTATCTGGATCTAAGCTCACGACGTCACCGTCATTTGTTAATAAGAAATTGATAAATACTAAAAAAAATGATGAAAACTTTGCAACTGATGCCTTATATGGCCTACTGAATTCGTTAATAGTGTTATTTAGTCAAATTGTTGAAATATTAAGAACGAAAATATATTACAAAGGCACAAATAAATCTGAGCCAAAAGAATTTGTTGACAGAGTTAAAATAACCCATGATGAATTATTAAATTGGAAATTAGATTGGGAATTGTACAAAAACCAAAATGAAAAGAGCTACAAACAAGATTCAAACATTGAGTTTTTTTCACCCATGCATGAAGCTACATTTCATCATATAATGTCATTTTATTATGCCTTAATGATTTATTTTAATAGATTTATCAATGAGAAAAACCCAAGCGAATTGCAGGTGCAGGTGGAAAAAACTTTGGACCATTTAAATTCAATTCAGGTTTTGATAGCAAAAGGAGAAGCTTGTATAATTCCCTTGTTTTGGCAAGGTTTCATTGCTGGTTGTGAGGCTATATCAACAGACTTACAACTTGGGTTTAAGAAATGGGGAGCCGATATTGCTCAATACTTAGGCTCATATTGGGGAGCTAGGCAGATCATGCTTGAGGTTTGGAGAAGGAAGAGAATGCAAGAATCAAGGGATGATTGGGTTAGTGTTGTCCAGGATTGGGAAATGAACTTGATGTTGAATTGAACAAAGTATTTACGATTAAAATCTCTTGCTTTATATGAAATTTGAACATGGGATTATCCCGGCTGACTAACGCTGTAACATTTGAATTCTACATAGATTTAACTTTTACCTCGATAACCACTGAATTAATTAAAGTGGTACTTTATGTCTATGTATTACTTCTGAAACAAATTTAAATGTTCTTTTCAGATGAACAATCTAGAACTAAATTAATTCACGGTCTTGATGTACCATGTTTTTTACAATACTGGTGTTCTATATTTTTCAAAACACGGTATTTTTAATTTTGCGCGTTTGTTTTGAATTTGTTTTGGTTTGTTTACATTTTTCACCGTCACTGTAGTATAGCACTTACTTCTGTAAATTGTCTTTTAGTCCAACTTCCACATAATGAAACACTTCCAAACTTGACATTGCCAATTCAATATCCAGACTGTCATTTGCCTATACTCCATAAATAACAGAAATTTGAAAATTAATCTACTTATAAATTTCAGTTTTGTTTACGTGCAGTAACGTTTGTTTGTTTTGTTTAGATTATTATATCGAACGGAAAAAATAAAAGGGTTGGCTGTCTACCTCATAACAAAACATGGAATTAAATTGGTGTTTAATTATAATGGAATTATAATGAATAATAATGTACCTTAACACGTAATAATTTAGTAAATTAAATAAGCAATTAATTAATTTTGGTGTTTGTGTGTTTTAATTGTTTGTCACAGATCTTATTTTTTGATGTTTTATATGAGTTTCAAAATATAATCTCGTGTACCAGATTGTTTGTTGTTACATAATTGTAAAACTCCTTTCAAAGAATACTAATACAAGGCGTTGCTTTTAGAAATGTACATAACTCAGCGATGCTATATAAAGGTAACGAAAGTATTCTACCTTGGAACTTTTATATTTTAGAAACAACTTAAAAATAGGCACCAACCTACATCCAACTTTATACACATTCATTTAAAAACACATAATTAATAATGCAATCTCAACTTTTATTAACCATTGCTGCTGCTTTAGTATCATCATCATATGCCTTGAGTACCTCCACCCAATTAGAAACAGTAACTGCACATAAAACAACCGAAGTCACAATCACTTCTTGTTCAGACAATAAATGTGCCACCACTGTTAATCAAGCAGTTCAATCTGTTGTTACTTCAACTGTATATGGTGTTGAAACTGTCTACACTACATACTGTCCATTGAGTTCTGAAGAGGCTACATCTACATCCTCGACCCCAGTCTCATCATCCACCAGTAGCTTAGCTGCAGTAGAATCCACACAATCTGTTGTTACCACCACACTTTACGGTGTCGAAACTATTTACACCACTTATTGCCCATTAAGTTCTGAAAGCCCTGAAGAACAAAAGTTTGTTGCTACCAGCTCAGTTGCTCCTGTTCCTACTACAAACTCAATCGCTCCAGTCGCCACTACTAGCTCCAGTGCTCCAGTTGCGTCAAGTGCACCAATTGTTTCAAGTGCCCCAGTAACTCCTTCCGAAGCACCAGTTGCAGCACCATCTTCAACTGAAGCTGATTCTTATGTTGACATTACTGAAACACCAACTGTATTGACCACAAAAGGTGTTGAGGCTACTTCAGTTGCTCAATCCACATTGTTCACATCATCATTGACAAATTCAAGTTCAGTAGCTGCTGTCTCTGCCTTTGAAGCTGGTGCAAACAAAGTCGCTGTCGGATTTGCTGCCGTTGCTGGTATTGCTGCAGCATTGATATAATGAGTGGGTTTTTTTGGTTACAAAATGATCCACCACTGTTCAAAATTAGGTTTTCATTTTGCTTTGTAAATGTTTTGTCTGGTACTTGTATACTTATTTTAGATTGTTTTTTGGTTTATTTTATAAAAGGTATAAATTTATAATACACTGTTAGTCTCTTCATTCATAATTTCTCAATTTATCGATTACAGTATTCAAGGTTTTTTTAAGGGAAAAAAAAAAACTTGTCAGTTTATTATTTTTAAGTAAACCTCACGAATGTCAGTTCAAGATCCATTGTATCAATTAATAAATATCTGTGATGATTTGACCCAGCTCAAAGGGAATATCACTCAATTCCAAGCTACTTTGAAGAGTATTCTTGAAAAGGCACCTACAAAAGAAGAGTATCAGGAATTATTAAAAGTTACTGAAAATAAAGAGCACAATAAATCCGTAATTGATAGGTTACGGTCATTGGTTGAGTCACCACACATAAAGGTAGCTATAAGATTGAGAGAACTTTATGCTAATAATCTTCTACCTTTGCTTTCGTTGTTCTATCATGCCGATTTTAAAAAAACACAAGTTGTTGATGCAGCCATCGGAAACATTTTAGATTACAATCCACCTCCGTCCAACGAAGAAAATCCAAAATTAAATGATTACAAAATACCTAAAGCTTATTCTTATCCCCCAACTTTGCCACCGATTGACAATGATAGGTTACTTTTAAGAATTAGCACAGATAAATCATACCGTCAATTGTCAGATTTTTTAGAAGTATCATCTTCTTCATTCAATAATACACATAATGGAAGATTGGCTTTGAAGGGTAAAAGCATAATGGAGTTTGTATTATTTGAGATATTGGATAAAGAATTTCCTAATCTTTTCGAAGACGATATCATAGTTTTGAGGCACTTTTTATTAGGACCAACAATTTTGACTAGATTTGCGTATGGCTATAACCTAGTAGATATTGTGAAATACAACTTATCTAGCGAGGCTGACATAGAGGACAAATTTACTGTTATTTCTAATATATTTTTAGCATATGTGGCCGGCCTAGAGTTGTATGGATATAAAATAAATGATATCAAAGAATGGATATTTAAACTTTATCAACCTTTGATCGAAAATGCATTTTCTAAGCATGATCCGGTGGTAAATTTCCCCCTTATTGAGCTTAATGCTCTATTCCAATCGATCACAAATTTAAACAAATTACCAAAAGAAACAATTAGCTATGAAATAATTCAAGTTGGATCAGACCCCTTTGTTGCACAGGTATTAATAAATGGTGAAGTTTTTGGTTTCGGATCTTCTTATACAAGCTTTGAAGATGCCAAAATAATAGCTGCAAGATCCATCTTACAGGATAAGGAAATTGTTGCAAGTTTGTTTCGTATATTGACACAAAATTATTTAAAAAATAATGAAGGTCAGGAACAACTAGCTCAACTTTCTGCGACACACAAGCCGGTTGAACACACCTCCATTCCTTCGCTTTCGACCATTAATAAGACACAAAAATCTCCTTATCAAGTACCAGCTCCATTAATACAAACTAATTATTCGCATATTTCACAAAATCAATTACTGAATACTCCCCAATCTTTTACTTCATCGCCAGAAAATCCAAATCAACAACATGCACATAATAATCAGGTGACTGCCAATTTATTGAATAATGATTCCAATCCATCAGTTCAGACATCATTCAATCAACTTAATAACAAAACTGAAATGAACTATCCTGCACCTTTTGTTCTTGCTGAAGACGGAGTCCTCGAGGTAAACCACCTTTATAAATACGCAGGTACGCAATCAAAAGCAGATTTGCATGCATTATTGGGTAAATATCATTTAACTCCTGTTTATGAGGAAAGTTACTATGAAACTGATACCAAAACTAAAATCTTTTTCAATGAAGTAAGTATTAATGGTATAAAGTTGGGTAGAGGTTTTGATACGAAAAAGAAAGTCAGTGCTCAAAAAGCCGCATGGTGTGCCTTGCAGAGACGTGAGGCGTTAAAAGAATTGGGTGTACAATTTTAATTATCGCGCAAGCTGAGATTTATGAAGTGATAATGTATTATGACTCTATGTTAATTTATATAGTTTATCATGGTTGGAATAAACAAGCCACATAGCAAGCCGATAAACTTTTCTGGAATCGTGTGAAAGAAAATTGAAGTGATTGTAAACGAAACATACCATAGAAACAAAAACCCAATTGCTATGAATATACTTGAATAAATCAATTTATTTGAGGTTTTATGGAATTCTGACGTATTATCTTGTTGTATTTCTAAATCGATAAATAGGTAGTGTTGCAAATGAGGGTTGAGTAACTGGGTTTTTAGAATTTGATACCAAATAAGTAATGATGACGAGACTAGTAACGTGTAATGGCTTGAGCTATCAAATGGATTAATCCATTCTCCATCTACACTGTAACATTGATACTCTCTATAAACATTCGGTTTAGTACAATGTGCACCTGCTAACACACTAAATCTTTCGAATATGGGTGGACCGAAAAACCATTCAACTAAAGCACCAATCCAGAGTGTATTCAAAATATAAATTTTTAGATACTTTATAGCTTGCTGCTTGTTATTGTGAAATGTGTAACCGACAAGACAATATACTAGTGTGAAATAAAAATAACCAAATCCATTATTGACAATATATTGTTCTAAAAAGTTTACAAAAAATAATGATGAAACATATGCACTAAATTGTTTGCAAAATAATGTTAATGGTATTGAGCCAAGATACGTTATGGGATAAATTAAAAATATTATGTGCCATAAATCTATCGCGACCGCCATATGATAAGTATGTGTGTCTGTAAACTGGAGTTGATTGTTTTAGATTTAAAATTATCGATTATGTAATTTTTTAACAAAACTTATGTAATAGATGGAAGAAAGCACGTTAAATTTGGCAATCAATTTTGACTAGTGATTAATAATTATACATATTGAAGCAAAAATTTTCAGATTTAATTTTATTACAAACTAAAGGTTCAGTTCACTAATTTATAACTCATCACCACCATACCACTGTAATTTAAGATGCTAACAAATTATCGTAATACTATACTACGATTATATGCTGGAAGAAATTATTTTTCAAAATCAAATTATTATTTTAATTTGATTACAAGAAACGCTAGTACAAAGTCAACATTTGCAAGCTCTAATCCTCAGTTGACTTTTCCTTGTCTAGACAAACTTGAACAGAAAAATCATCAACTTTCAAAAGGTATAACTAAGGAAACGTCATCATCTTTAGAGTCTGGACCAGAGCCTAATTACGGATTTGTCAAAACTGGATTCAAATTGTATAAATCGAAAAAGCCAATTTTTTTAGATTATGGCGGTTTTCTACCTGAATATGAAATCGCATATGAAACTTGGGGAGAGCTTAATAAAACAAAGTCCAATTTAATTTTAATACACACAGGGTTATCTGCGTCATCTCATGCAAAATCCCAACCTGACAATTTAAAAAATGGTTGGTGGGAAAATTTTATAGGTTCTGGCAAGTATTTAGATACTGACAAATATTTCATTATATGTACCAATGTGCTAGGTGGATGTTATGGATCGACTGGACCTTCTTCTATTGATCCAGCAAACAATGACTTTTATGCTACTAGATTCCCGATTTTATCAGTCAATGATATGGTTAGGGCGCAAAGAGAATTGATCAGAGATGAGTTTGGCATTGAAAAAATACATGCTTCAATTGGTGCGTCTATGGGTGGAATGCAATCATTAGCCTATGGATGGGAATTTCCTGATCAAGTCGAAAAAGTTGTTTCTATCAGCGGATGTGCAAGATCACATCCTTATTCAATTGCTTTAAGGCATACTCAGAGGCAAGTGTTGATGAGTGATCCAAATTGGAACAGGGGATTTTACTACAATCGGGTTCCACCCCATGTGGGGATGAAGTTGGCAAGAGAAATAGCTACAGTCACGTATAGGTCTGGACCTGAATGGGAATATCGATTTGGTAGAATTAGAGCTGATGAATCAAAACCTCCTGCTTTATGTCCTGATTTTTTGGTCGAAACATATTTAGATCACGCTGGTGAAAAATTTTGTTTAGAGTATGACGCAAATAGTTGGTTGTATGTCTCGAAAGCTATGGACTTGTTTGATTTAGGTTTAAGTAGCAGAAACAAAGCTTACAAAACAAGAATCGCTACTGAAGAGAAATACTATGGCAAACAAATTGATATACACAGCGAAAAATTATCAATACCTTCGGAACCATACGAAGAGCAAGATCCAAAGGCAAGACCAAGTGTAGAGGAATCATTAAATGACTTAAAAAGAGGTATGCAAAGAATGGCAAATGTAGATGTTTTAGTGGTTGGAGTAGAATCGGACATATTGTTCCCAGTGTGGCAACAAAGAGAAATTGCAAATGTCTTAACTGAAATCAACCAAGATGGTAAGATAGAGTATTTTGAACTTGGAACAGACATTAGTAATTATGGCCATGACACATTTTTATTGAGTTTAGATGATTTTGGCAAACCAGTTAAAAATTTTCTTGAAAATTAAATTAATACACAATTGAATCATGATGTGGGTCCAATTCGTAACCAAATTTTCTACTCAATGAGTAAACTTGTTCCCTGATATTTGCAACTACCACTTTTGCCAAACCTGAATTCTTCTTCTTGTGTTGTGAATCGCCATGGTGTGGCAATAAGTTATCGTGGGCGCTCAAACTGACAAACAACGCGAATGGAATAAACCAAATCAACAAGCCAAAAAACGAGCTTATTTCCACAAAAGAAGGTATTCTAGGTGGTTGATAATCGGGTTTTAACCTTATTTCCAATGGAGGTATGTATGGGTTGTGAAAATGATTAAACCATAAAAAATGATTAGCTACTACCAAAACACATGATCCAAGAAATATAGGAGATGTCAACTCAATATAAGGGAATTTTGACAAGTTTTTCAAATAAATGTAGTTTGAAAATATAGATAATAATGTTAACTTAATTGGGAATGAATCAAAAAGTATTAACAATATGAATATGCCAATAATTATGTAAATTAACCGTTTTAAAAATCGTTTCGTTGGCTCCGTATGTTCCTCCACTAACTCAGAAATGTAATATAACCCAGAAGCAATTGATAAAACTAGGAATAAAAACCCAATCACAATTCCTAGATAAGACAATAGCTGAAGAATCATGATTAACTTGACACGATTTTTTTAAAGGTAGCAAATAAGAAAAGAAAAAAAAAATAACATTTTCGCTGTAGTTGAACTAACTGAAAGATTTATGTGTTGATTTGATAGCCATACTCTAGCTGTTGATGACGTGAATATCAACGATGGTAATGCACGCTGTTTTAGATTTAACGTAGGAATTTTACAGCACTATTTGCTAGTATGTTGGTAGAAATTGCTTTACGAGATTATGCACAAGTAGCAGCCCTGATAAAAAGAAAACCTACTTGCGCTCTTCACAAAATTACCAGTACGTGCAACCGTATGCCATGGCATATATCCTGTTCTTTAAATTTTATGTAAAAAGTTCGGCATCATATTTGGTATCATATGTTTTTGGTGCTGATTGTTTTGCAGTTTGATGTTTCCTGACATCACTACAACCTGTATTTAAACAAAAAGGGCTAGAAAATTTAAAAATGACAACCTGTATGGCTCAAAGAGTGACGTTCAACTATAAGTATAATAGTCCATATTGAAAACTTTTATCATAATTTTTAGTGGGCCATTGTACGGTTGTATGTCCTTATGTTGTATGTTTCTATATATCTGAACTGAAGTAATTAAAGCTGTATATTATATTTAAAAAAACCACGTATTATTAATAGTTGAAAATTCGTAGTATCGCAAATACTAGTCATAAATCTCCATAGGGGGTAATCTATCTGTATTATAAAACCAATTATTGTTTTTGAGCTCGATATCAAGCCATTCTGTTGGAAAATACACTAGATGACCTTGAATTGCACTCAACAAACGTTCTGCAGTTTCTTTGTCGTAAACAGCGTCTCCAGTTTGCATTTTCCTTCTAGTTAATGCGGCACCTGCTCTATTTTTTCTAATTCTTCTAGGTTCGTATGACCTTGCCTTTTTTTCTTCTTCATCGTCATCCTCTTCTTCTTCACACAATTCAGTATTCCCATTTTTATTGTTATCTACTGATGTGTGATCTGACATGCCAGCAAAGTTACTTACTCTACGTTGTAATTTATTCCTTAATTTTTCATTTCCAATATTTTGATTATCTTTCTTTTGAGGAACCTTTCCTAAAACACCAAAATGATCATTTTCTTGAATTGAGTCATCATTTTCATCAAATATTTTTGAGTTATTTGAAAACCTAGTTTCGGTCTTATTGGCAACACTGCTATCTGTGTTGTTTGTGGGGATATTCTTATCACTTAAATCTTCCGAACTAGTATTATCTCTTCTTTCTGCATCTGAATCTTGAGATTTTATAAATTTAGCTTGTAACTTGGTAAAATGACTATACTCAGTCCATCTGCTTACATTATCATCAGGTTGGCAATGAAATACCATTCTGAAAAGTTCGGTATTTCTTCTAGCATGTTCATTCCAAAGATACTCATAAAATACTGGGTCAACTGGATCTTCGAATTCATATGGGTCCATGAAAGAAGACACTTTAGCTTCTGGAGTTGTGATACTATTAATCAAATCTTTCGTTGCTTCGTCTGACAAAGATACGGTATGTAGGTTAGTTTCGTCGCCATCAAATGAATTTCGAGTTCCGTTATGTTCGTTGTTAGATGGAGAAGCTGTAGAAGAATCAAATGATGTATGTAATGTTGAAGGAGGCAACCCCAATGCAGCACGTTTTTCATTTTCTTCATCAACCGATTGTTTTTCTTTAGCAGCAACTCTTTGCAAATAGGAAATTTTCTTCAACAATACCCATCTTTCTTTGTTTCTATCATTGATTAATTTTTCACTTTCTTCGTCCAAATCACCAAATTTGTCATGATCATCTTCATTCAAAAAATTCAAAACACTTTCCAAATCTGGTAAGAATGGATTGTTCACCTCACTATTCAAAGCTTTTAAAGACAAGTCTTTTAAAAATTTGGCACTGGTGACTCTTGCTGACTTGGCTAATCATGACTTAAACTTATCTATACCTTCCCCTTCAACATCAAGCTTATGAGATTCGTTATGTTGAACTCTGCTATCATACGAATGCTTTTTCTTATCACGAATTCCTTTATTAGCTTCAAATGGGCCAGTTCTATTGTTGAATGAAACGGGTAAGAATAATGGTGGTGGTAAATCATTAGACTCTTCTTCAAAATTAAATTTAGCTATGTCATTTGCTAAATTAGAACTTTTTGCAAAATTCTGCCATCTTTGACTTCCACTATGTTCTTTCAATACATCCCTAGTCGCAATTTCAATCATCGCCGATAAAATTCTGTATTCCTTATTCTTGAATTTATTAGTTGCAAATTTTATACCGTTTTTAGATTTGGCAAAATTTTCAATTCGTTTAAATCTTCTTTCGACTAAATCTAATATATCGATGTTGACTCCCATATGCTCTCTCATTAATCTCATTCTCAAGGTATGTGCAAATTTACCAGCCATAAAAGGTTTACCATTCATTTTTGATGATATCATTTCGGTATCTCTAACAACAGCTGCAACTTCAGAATCTCTTACACCTCTCATTGATCTTTCATTTATATTGGCACTTCCAATTATTGCAGCTCTATCATCAACAATCATGGTCTTAGCATGGATATACAATTGTTCTGTAACCAATGTTCTTCTTGCCCCGATTCTGCCCCATTTTCTTAATGAAAAAAATTGAATGTAATCATCAGGATCAATACCTTTTTTTCTCAACTTTGCAAAAATCGAAGTTTCACCCCTTGAAATTGACATATATTGACATTGCATAATAACACGAACCGAAGAACCCTCGGCTTCATCAACTTGAGCTTCAAATCCTGGCATCAAAGGTATAACAATTATTGCTTTCCAATCGGTGTTTTCCTGATGTGCACGAATAATTCTATCAACCAAGGCATCGCCAATTCTATTTTTTATTTCTATGCCATCAATAAAACAAGACGTGACAAAAAATTGATTTTCAATATAAACAAAATGTTCGGATGTTTCAATCAATTTCAAATATGCATTTTGAATACTTTGTTCATGTTCTTTCAACCCCAACGACCAATTACCCGAAGATCTAAGTAATTGAACCTCACATGTACCTTCCATGCCATGAATTTGCGATTCTTCATCGGTAAAATCTGGTGGTGGTATCAATAATGGTGTAAACCTACTTGGTCGTTTTTGTCTTAACAAATAATTCCATCTTTGAACAAAATGTCTTGCTAAATCTCTGGCCACTTTACCACAAGTGAACATATGAACATCATGCCATGGCATTCTTGGTGTAGTTCCCCTATTGTACATGCTATTATATGGTTTTTCTAAATCAAAAAAATCTTTTACTCTAGGATTTGAATAATCTTTACCAGGAAACACTTGAAAATTTTTGAAATTCTTTGCTGTAATTTTGTCATCTGGACCAAAATATGTGAAATCTTTGTTAGAATCATCAACCAAAACATGCTCGGGAGTATCAAATCTACCATAACATAAGTCAATACCACCCAAAAATGCATAAGTTTGATCGATAATACATAATTTTTCATGATGTGCCCAAAAGTAGGTGTTTTGCAATAACTGATTTGGAGATCTAATGACATGAATATTTTTCTCGTTCAAAGATAATATTGAATGCTTCGTGTATAATGAATCAGTTGCAACGGTTGTACCGACATTTCTATAAATAATAACATAGATTTTGACTCCTTGTTTTGCCTTCCTTTGTAATAATCTATCAATTCTATATTGCTGGTTACCGTTTGCAGGTCTTCTCAAATACAATTCAGGTGAAAGCCACCAATCATGAATGAAAATTACGTCTTTAGCCATTTCTAAAGCTGTTGAGACTGCCCAAAAATAGTCCCTACCATCTACAAACCATTGTGCAAAACACTTGGATCTAATAGGAGCAAATGACCCAAATCTATGAGGTTGAGCCCATACAGTTTGTCGCTGCATAGCCTTTAAAGATTCCAACCATGAAACATGTTCTCTAGCTGATTTTGGACTAATTATTAATCTTCTTTCACCGTTTTCTAAAGTGATTTTTAAATGAGGAAAAAAGTTAGAAGATGACTCCTGTTCTTTTGGTATGGTACTTTTATAAATCAGTTGATCATCGTCGTCATCCTCGTCTTTTAATTCTACTTCATTTTTGACATGAATTTTAAAATTAAAGTCAACAATAAAAACCTCCAAAGGAGATGTTGAATTGATATCCGATACATGCATAATATACGAGTTTCTAACGAGCATCCATTTTTCGGCTCTTCTATCATACATTCCTTTCAAATCATTGGCTTTGAAATGTCCGACTCTCCAACCTTGTGATTTTGCTGTTCCTGAAATATGCACTGGGCCTTGCTTCCCTTGGTAACCTGTTTCATAACTTAGTAATGCCGATAATGGTGATATTTCAAAAAAGATGAATAAAATATTAGACTGCGGCATCAAAGAAATTGCTTCCATCAAGGCTTTCAAGTATTCCTCGACTTCTTTAATATATTCTACATTTCTCAATCTTCTCTTTTCTAATAATTCCGGATGTTTTTCTAATGAACCGACCGAAGATATACTACCCAAACGCAGTCTAACTCTGGATAATTGTGTGGATAATAATGAATGGTTGTCGTGATCAAAGTTTGACAAATTAGCAGTTGGTTGCTGATCATTTTGATTGTGTTCTCCTATAAAAGTTTTAAACCTTTTCGCTTTTCCTTCAAACTTTTTTAAAGTTACTCGAGGAAATTTAGGTAGATCGAAATTTTTATTACCAACAAGATCCTTTTTCCAAACATTGACCTTTAATCTCGAATGCAAGTAAAATAAATCTTTTGAGTTTCGCTCGATACTCCATTTCATTCTTTGAGGACCCAACCCATATTCTAATTGTATCAAAAATGTTCGATTTCTAAGTGTTTCTTTTCTAGATTTGTCTTGAACTTTCAATCCAATTAAAGACAATAATAATGGTGCTCTTGCAATTCCTCTTTCATCTTCTAACAAACAGGATGCCATTAAATTTATTGCTGGGCCTCCAAGTGATAAACTTGTGATCAATCTTGAAGCTCTTTGACTAGTAGCTACTTCTGAGTCTTGATCAATTATGCTTGGAACGGTTTTTTTATCTCTTCTTTTCTTACGATTGAATATGGATGGTAAGAATGACTTTTTACGTTTATCGCCATCGTAACCAAAATTTTCGGGTTTATTATCAATTTTAGAATTTAATGGTTCTTCATCATGGCTATTTTCTAAATCGTGAGCTTGCTCTTCGTCGGAATCATATCTCGATTCTCGTGTATCTCTATAAGGACTGAAAAACGATAATGGGTTTCCAATAACTCTAGTTGAGTCGTCATTTTGATGTGGTAATGTCGAAGATTGATATCTCGGGGAGTAAACATGCAGCTGGGGTGATAAATCTCTTGAAACACTTCTATATATCAGGTCAATGTCATGTTCTCTTAATGGAATATTTTCTTTTCGACCACGTTGGTTATCAAGAAGCTTTGATGAATCATTATTGACAAATTTCTCTGCCTCATTGCCCTTACCTTTGCTTAGCGCTGTTTCTGGTGAGCCATTTGCAACTGGCATTATTTCAAATTAGAAGTTCTAAAAGACACACTTTAAAGCTGACGATGATATAAACTTGTTTGCTAAATGAAAAACAAAAACAATCGTATTTATCTACACAAAACCAAATATCAACAAAAAAAATTACATTAAGAACTATATATGGTTGTTACTTTAAAAAAGATGTATCTAATTTAACTTTGTGTCCTAGCCAAAGAGCATGATCTGTATGATCTTTTAAGTCACCCTGATCGCTTCTTGGATGGATTAATACCGAAAGTTTCCCATGGTTTAATTGAAAATATGGCACTAACTTGTAAAATAATTCTGGACTTTTAAAATCCAACTCCCACATATTGATTGGGTGAGGTCCGATTGGTTTGTCCCAAAACTTATGAACTCGAATGTCACCTTTTTCGATCTCTTTAGCAAAGTCTGTCTTAACCTTCTCCCTCAAATTATAAGCAAACTCTCTCTCTTTTGCATTATTGTTATTCCAGTATGTGTGAATATCGTAGGATTGTATTCCTCCGTAGAAAGAAGTCATTTGCTACACAGCTGACTCAAAATTGAATTCTGAGTGAAAGTTGCTACTATAAAATATTTTATTTTTATTAAGTAATCAAATTAATAATATTACTAAGCGAAAATTATATGCCAAAATTCCTTGCATCTTTTTTATCAATGGAACACCATGTAGTTTATTATATCGACTTTTAGTATATTAAACAGCTGCCAATTTAGATTAGATCTTTACCAAATTTGCTTTCTTTTAGAGAGGCATGTCAAGTTCGCGACTCGAGCCCAACGTATATTGTTGCAGCGTGATAGGAAAAAATGCATGTCAGACATAGTAAATGATAGTTATATGAATTAAATCATTCAAGCATTATATTTTGACAATTCACTCGAATTCTACCGTATTTATAATATTGGAATCCTTTCAATGAAGTTATTCAAGCAGCATATGTCATACGTAACATCTTAACTTGCACATTCGGATAATTTGGGTCAAATTCGTTGCTTCCGTTGTGTTTTTCAATCAATAAACTGTAGTAGTAAATTCGTAATCTGATGTTCTTGTATCCTTGCGAATAAAACTCTGTCTAATTCAAATGGTGGTTTTGTAGTTAAGGGTATTAATTGAAGTTGAGGAACTAAATACTAATCGGGGTTCCAATTTTCACTCGGCAAAGACTCAAAATTTCAAGTACTTTCCACCTCATTCATTCTAATATTAACGTAACCTGACTCAAGGTCGCTCAATTGCTCCGCTCCGTCATCGTCGACTTCATTTAAAACTTCAATTTGTCTATACCTATTTTTTTGATTTCGTAAACGACTTCTTCGATAATTGTACAATAAACTACTCGTTAATAACCCCGTCAAACTTCCCACCACGTTAAAAACTATGTCGTAGACATCAAAAACTCTAGAAGGATTGATAAAATTCTGCACTATTTCCAGACTTATACCTCCACATACTGTGCATGAAAAAAAGGTTAAATATTTGATAATTTTGATTGACTTTGTATCCCAAATATAAAAAAATTCTGTAGTCAACAAGAAGAAAGTTACAAAATGAATTGCTTTATCATATTTCAATTGTATCAGGGAAAACCCCAAGTATCCGGCTACAATCAACGTTGACAAGAATATAATCAAAATTGGGTATCGAATTGAGAGAGCCATCATCAACTATGTTAGCTCATAGAAGAGAAAAAAATTATTTTTCAACTCCTTTCTTATGATTCAATGTTATCATGCAAGGTAATCACTTTCAAGAGATTTGCCTCCATTTCTTATTTGACTTCGTCAAAGTTTAAAGCTGATGCGATACCTCAAACTGTCTCCGTGGCAAAGAAGCCTGAACTGTTTGCAAAGAAGATTACGAAATTACGAACAAAAATTATCACTCCACAAGAATTGCACAATATCTTTAATAACAATTACTCTAAATATTCAGAAGTGGAAACAACAAAGGCTAATAAATTTTTCAACAATGCCAAGATTGATTTAGATTGGACTTTGGCCGACTTCCATGAAATACCGGATATTAAGTATCAAAGATTACTTTCCGAGAGAAGAAGAGAAATTCTGAACGTTGATTCGTACAATAGAACACAATACGCGGAAAATCTCATCAAGTCAAAGAAAACCTTTGGTATAAGGCCCGAATTATTGAGAACAATACCTGAGATATTAATTATGGGTCATACAAATGTTGGTAAATCTTCCTTGATCAATAGCATCTTATTGGGAAAAGCGAATGCTCAAAGACCAAGTCAAATAGCATATGTTTCTAAGCTGGCTGGTTATACAAAGACGATTAATGCATTCAGGATCTCTAACAAATTCAGATTTGTTGATAGTCCAGGCTATGGGTCAAAAGCTGACTCGATGCAAGGAAAGTTGGTCATTGATTACATATCAAATAGACATACGTTAAAAAAAGTATTTCTACTAATAGATTCTAATGAGGGATTTAAATTAGCAGATGAAGTGATACTAAACCATTTGATCGATCAAGGAGTGCCGTTCGATATAATTTTTACAAAATTTGACGAAATCTTAGCTTCGCATATTTCCAAGAAACAACTACAAGGGAGGAATATTGAAAGTTTGATAGAAGGGGCCAATAAGAAAATTTTGAGCTATTATGCAAAAATTATCGATAATTCAGGTTTAGCAAATATATCAATGGTACCTAGATTTATGTTTACTAACAGTGGAGTCAATCGTTGTATTAACAGACCATTGGGGATTCAAGAAGTCAGATGTAATTTGTTAGAGAGCTGTGGAGTAACATTTTAATACTTCTCAAAATTATCATTAATCTAATATACATTAAAAAACTAAAATCTTCCTCTTCCTCCTCTAGATCCTCCCCTGGATCCACCTCTACTATTAAATCCACCTCTAGCTCCTCCTCTGGATCCTCCTCTAGCTCCACCTCTGCTGAATCCACCTCTGGCACCACCTCTGGCACCGCCTCTGGCGCCACCACGGCCTCCACGACCGCCAAATGCCTTGGATACCCCTCCAGCGCCACCTTTCTTCTTTGGTTTTGGGCCCACCTGTGGAGGTTTTGGCAAAAACCTTTCCAAAGGTAACAATTTATCTGGTCCTATGAAAAATTTATCTCCTTCTTTGAAAGAATCTGCTTTAACACCTTCGGATGGTTTTATAGTAAAAAATACTTCGTTGAGAGGTCCCAATATCTCATCAACTTTACCCACTTGAGTTTTATTTTCCAAATATATTGGTGCATTGAAATAAGGTATTTTGACATTAATGGAACGACAAACAATATCACCTTCACAGGCTTGCATAAATGAACCCATTTCTAAAACATATTCTGGTGGACCTTGTTGTATTGGCGGTCCTGTTCTACCTCCACGTCCTCCTCTAAAGCCTCCTCTACCTCTATTCATGGTTTGATTTTGTTAAATATATATTAGGAAAATTTTTTGATATATATCCTATTTTTTTCACTGGAGACTCATCGAGCGAGTAAAATCTTGAAAAGTTATGTCGCAAATTTGTGTCGCATTTTTAATAATGTCAGTCGTGTAAGTTTAACTCGAATATTACTTTGAGTGACTTAATAAATTCCGATAGGGTTCAACAAACTAACAGAAATACTTGAATTAGCATTGTCAACAAATACATACCACCACACAATCAATTTTAGACTTTAAAACAACTTGAATTATAATGAATAATCCACAAGGTATGTTTTTTAACTCAATCCACAAGTTCCGTTTCATCTACTAACTTTCTATTTTGTATAGCCAACCTAAAGTTTAAAGTGGGATTAACTCCTGAAGAAAAAAGTTTATACACTCAAATATTCAAGTTATTAGATTCAGAGAATACTGGTGTTGTGACCGGTGAAAAAGCAAGGACAACATTTGAAAAATCTGGCTTACCTCCTGCAATTTTAGGAGAGATTTGGCAAATTGCTGATCAAAATAACTTGGGTTTTTTGAACCAATTTGGTTTTTGCTATGCAATGAGATTAATTGGGTACACTCAATCGGGACAACATCCAACACAAGGATTAGGTGATGTTCCGGGTCCATTACCAAAATTCGTTGATTTGAATTTACCTCAATTGTCACAGATTCAACCACAGTCTACTAGCAGTTCTATCATTTCTAGTCAACCAAATTCTAATGCAAATATACCTATGGGTGCAACACCACAATCACCTATTGATGTCATCACATCTCAAGATTATCAAAAATTTTCACAATTATTCATCAAAACTGTTGGCTCGCCACAAGGTGAGTTAAATGGGGCTCAAGCAAAGGATATCTTTTTAAAAGCAAGATTGTCCACAACAATTTTGGGCCAAATTTGGACATTAGTTGACAGGTATAATTCTGGATTTTTAAAAATCGGTTCATTTGTAATTGCAATGCATTTAATCCAAAGCTTGTTAAGTGGCAAAATTAAACAATTGCCGCCATTCTTACCAGAATCAATATGGCAGTCTGTTGAATCTTATCAAATATCGTCAAATCAACAAGCACGCCAATTTTCTAATTCATCAGTCAATTCTCAATCAACTGCAATTAGGCATCCAACCTCTCAAGATGTATCAAACGCAGACAAAAGTTGGGTCGTGTCACCGACAATGAAGCAGCAATATGAGTCTATTTTTAATAACCTTGACAAAGAGAAAACTGGCCAATTAAATCCTGATCAAGTAGCTCAATTTTTAATGACATCGAAATTGGATCAACAAGATTTAGCGACAATCTGGGATTTGGCTGACATTCAAAATTCTGGAATTTTTACTAAATTAGAATTTTCAATTGCATTGTTTTTAGTCAATAAGCGATTAGCTAATGAAGCATTGCCAAATATAATTCCTGATACTTTAATAGATTCATTAAGAAGCTCACTGGTTCGATCGCCACCTCCGCCTCCACCGCCACAACAACAGCAACTTCAACAAAACAAAAGTGAAAGTTCTGCGGTTCAAACCCCGAATCATCCAGCAAGAACTCAATCTTCAATTGATGAGTTAGCCGAAATATTTACTCCAACAAAACCCAAAGTTGCAGCGGATGCTGTACAAAAAAGAGCTTCTAGTAGTGATTTGTCTTATAGTTCTGATTTGCCTAAAGTTCGTTCTACGCTCACAGGTTCATTTAAGCCAACTTCGAGCTTTGGGCAGTCATTACTACAAACTCCGTCGTCTTCAAATTTGAACGCACAAAGTAACAAAATAGAAGAAGAATCAAAAGTCACTTCACCAGAAGTTCAACAGCAACAACAGCAACAGCAACAACCACCACAACAGCAACAACAACAACCACAGCAACAACAACAACAACAACAACAAAAGAGTGTTGATTACAGTGCGTTAAGAAATGTTCCACCTCCTCCAAGAAACATTGATAATCCTGCATCTTCTCCCGGTCTCAAGCAAACTTCAAGTTTTAGCAATTCTCAACAAAATAATGATTTGTTAGCTGATCCAGCTATTTCTGGTCAATTATCACAAGCAACCTCGGATATTGCAAACGTATCTAATCAGATAAAGTCTTTAACGACTCAAACAACTGAGTTACATGACAAGAAAATAAAAGCAGAACAAGAATTAAGTAGAATTTTGAAAGTCAAGAGTGAAATAGAGACTAAGTTAAAGCAATTGAGAGTTTCTTATGAAAATGAAGTCAAGCAAACTGAGCAAGTTGAAGCAAGTTTGAAAACGGCCAAAGAAGAGACTGAAGCGTTGAGATCTGAAGCATCAATCGCAGAAGCTAAATTTAATTCTTTATCCACCGAATTACGTGACAAGCAATTAGCTGTTGAGAATTTACAAAAGGAAAATAGTAGTTTGAAAGAAAAATTGGGTACTCTAAATGCAGAAATAGGTGAATTGGAAAATCAGGTTCAGTTAAAGACCACGGAGACTCAGCAATTCAGCAACCAAGTTTCAGTGAAAAAATCACAGGTGAACGTCGCTATAGTTAGAAGTAAAGAATTGAAAGATAAAATCTTCGATTTGGAAACTTTACACAAAAAATTACAGTCAGATCTTGACAATGCGGAAAGAGAGAGATTAGATCATGAACAACAACAAAAGGAGTTGCATCAAAAAGCAACATATTTGGAGCAAAATAAACCTTCAAAACCAAGCTCGGGTATAACTGCATCTAAAGCAGGTATAGCTGCTACCGCGGGTGCTGCCGTGGGTGCTGCCGTAGGTGGTGTAGCTAGTGTTATTTCGCATCAATTTGGAGGTGCAGATGCCACAAATCCCTCTACTGAATCAAATCAGAATCAAAATGTTGAGGACAAGAACGCTTTTACAAAGGATATGCGTGATTTGTCAATTAATGAATCGAATGATTTTAATACTAATGCTACATCATCAACCGGTACTGAACATGAAGAAGAAAATGAAACACCAATCACTTCACCAAGTAATTCAGATTTTCAATTTCCACAAGGTAACAACGCTGCTGTTGTCGGAGGAGGTATGGTAGGCATGCCTGGTGTTTTGGTTGGGGTTCAAAGAACAGAGTCTTTGACTTCAAGCGTTCAAAACAATGCTGCTTTATCTGTACGCGATGATAACATTGATGAAATAAGTGATAGGGAAACTATAGAAAATATTGATGAAAGTGAAGAAACTACAGCTCCAAATACTGGTAATGGCGAGAATTTTGAGCATCCAAGTCGTGATAAACAACATGCAGATAGTGATAAAGGATCGTCGTCTTTTGAGATGGTTAATTTAGAAGAAACAAGATCGCAGGAAAATGCGGATGAATTTCCACCGATAAAAGAATTGGATTATCAAGAAAGTGAATCTGAAGATGATACGAATTTTGACGACGCAGTTGATAACTTAACACAAGCTAATGAATCGAAAGATGCAGATCCAAAAGCAGCATTTGGTAGTGCACAACAAAAATTTGATGATTTTGATAGCGAATTTGATAATTTAGAGCCTGCCAAAAATGAAGCAAAAGGTCAAGAGTTTGGACATCAACCTGATTTTTTTGAAACTGATTTCAATGACTTAGAAGTCGCCAAAGCAGATAATGTGATTAACGAGGAATTTGATAACGAAGTTAATAAGAAAGACTTCAGCGGCTTTACTAATGATTTTACAAATTCAAATGCTCCCGATTTTAGTTCTCCCTCAAATGCTAACCCTTTGGATACTTCTAATGATGAATGGGAACAATTATTTGCTGGTTTTGGCAATTCCGGAATTAATGATCAAGCAGCGGTTGTTGAGAATAAAGAATCTCAGTTCGTAAACAAACCAATAGACAATAACCAGGCAAACACTGGTGGGGTCAATGAAGTTAATAATTTTGCTATACAAGAATTAGTAGGAATGGGATTTGACGAAAAAACAGCAGCAGACGCATTAGAGAAACAAAATTGGAATTTAGAATCCGCTACTAATTATTTATTGGACAACGCTTAAGTAGTATGTACTCGATGTATTTTTAAATGTATTTTGGAGACAAATTATAATCTTTTTTGGTCAAGTGTGTCTGTCCAATTAGTGTATATGGCGTGCTTGTTTGATGTAATCCACTCAATGTAATTATTTTTCGAAAATGACTTAATACTAATAATACATTGATTTGCTTTAAAAGCTATTAGAGTTTGTTTAAAGGGTAGCTGGAATCACTCTATCTTAAATTAAAAATTCTACTTCAATCGAATCAATTTGATTGTTCATCCTATTCAACTATAATTTTGTGTTCAAAATTGACTCAACGTATTTCATCGTCGAGATTCTCCAAATGTTGCCTAATCGAGACAGAGATTAACAAAAAAAGTCGAACAATTTGACCTTGGTATTGAAATTAAGCAGTGCCAAAGTAAAATTAATCTCCCGAAAAATCCAACTTTAAACCAGCAATCATCTCTTGTACAGCCTAAAATTTTGTTCTAGACATGATGATTCGAAATGCTAGCCTCAGAAGTAATTTTATATGAACACACTTATAATGACCATATCTAATTCGATTCTATTTAGATATTTCAACATTGCAACATCCGTCCCTGAAACAGATAGTAATCTGAATCGGGTGAGAAGTTTTAAGCTATCCATATTTGTGGTATTTGAATTAGCAAAACTTGACTAGATTTATCATTTGAGATTTTTATCGGTTAGCAGGAACGCTTGACCAGAAAGTTGTCCTTTGTAACAGTAATACATGGAATAGAATTGTGGCTTTTTTGAAAATTTTCAACCGAAAAAGTACACACAAAATAGAAAAAAAGTTTTGCAGCACGAGCCGATAGATAAGAATATGTACATCATTGCAAATCGAAAGGAACTATGGCATCGGTTCGAACAAAAACTGTGGATTCACGCTCAAAATTTATTTGATCATTTCATATGCTATAATCTAATAGATACAATGTACAAATATATATAATCAACGCTTTGACCGAACCTAACGATTGTTTAATCAGATTCAACGGTTACAACTTCAAACAATTGGATCACTTTATATTAAAAACATGTCAACAAAATTCGGTAATTCAGATATCCACTTTAACAAAGAAGTAGATGAAGTTGATCAAGATGGTGTCTTGGTCATTAACAAACACAACAGAGATCAAGCTAAATATCCCGAATTTTTACCAAGTTGGGACCCAACTCAAAAGTTTCCACCATTGAAATTTGAAAAATACATTGATCCAGGTTCAAGAGCAGATCCAACATTTCCAAATTTATTCCCAAAGGGTAAAGATTACAAAATTAAAAGAATAACACCAAAGTTTGGAAGTGAAATCGATGGAATTCAATTATCACAATTGAACGACAAGGGAAAAGATGAATTAGCATTATTGTTGGCGCAAAGAAAAGTTTTATTGTTCAACGATCAAGATTTTGCTTCAAAAGGACCTGGATTTGCAGTTGAATTTGGTAAATACTTTGGAAGATTACACATTCATCCAAGTTCTGGTTCCCCAAGAAATCATCCGGAGTTGCATATCACTTACAGAAGACCAGAAAAAGGAGAATTAGAAAGAGTTTTTGAAAATAGAACTACAAACACTGGTTTTCATAGTGATGTGACGTACGAAATCACTCCAAGTAGATTCACTATTTTTCAAGTTTTAGAAAGTGGTGACGGTGGTGATACTGTCTTTGCCGACACAGTTGAAGCTTATAATAGATTGTCACCAGCTTTTCAAAAACGGTTAGAGGGTTTGCACGTTTTGCATACTTCAGAAGATCAGGCTGCAAACTCTTCGTATCAAGGTGGTGTTGAAAGAAGAAAAGCAGTCTCAAACATACACCCATTGGTTAGAATAGATCCTGTAACCAAAGAGAAATCAATTTATGTAAATAGAGCTTTCGGTAGAAGAATAGTTGAGCTAAAACAAGAAGAATCAAATTATTTGTTGGAATTTTTATACAACCACATTGAAAGATCGCACGATTTGCAATTGAGAGTTAACTGGGAAAGAGGTGAAAGAAACAAGGTTGCTTTGTTCCATAATTCTGGTGTTTCTCATTCAGCAACATTTGATACTGAAGATGGTGAAGTCAGACACGCATTTAGAGTTAGTGTTTTAGGTGAAAGACCAATCCTGAATTTGGATGATTTAAACAAAGAAGAATATACTCCTGGTGATTTAGAACATGCTTTGAAATCAATCAAACCTATATAGATAGTTTAACTCACATAGAAAAAAAAAAATTTCCAATTTACGATCATTTGTATTTGCAAAATTATTATTTGTCTGCTAGTTATATTATGCAACTCGAATTTTACTACTTCAAGTAAACAACAACAGTAGTATTGCAGGGTAGTCAATCTTAGTATGCGGCACCTCTAACATTTTCTCCATTGTATGAAATCGTGTGAGACGTTAATATTTGAAAAGGCATCAGAGAGCGTATATGCAGGCGCGCTGTCAATTTTTGGAAATGGTTTTAGAGCTCTGCGTTAGTTGCCATTTTAAAAACAAAATTGATCTAAAATTGCAAAAAATAACGAGCGGTAAATTTCAGTAACAAGAATTAGTCAGTCAAAATCTTTTAACCATAACATTTGGCATTTTGAAAAATTTTCTAAACTGATTACTGATTAATATCACTGCCATATACTTAGGATGGAGTTAAGTTATAGATCGTATCAACAAGTGTTGAATCTACCATTAAAATCAAAATGTCCAAATCAAATAATACTGCATGTCTCCAAAAAAAAAGATGCGAAATGTAATAAAGTAGCAAAACCAAAAAGGGATGAAAGTCAAATCAAAAGAAGAACAAAAACTGGGTGTTTAACATGTAGAAAGAGAAAGAAAAAGTGTGACGAAGACAAGGTAAATGGTAAATGTCAAGCTTGTACTCGAAATAGTTTAGATTGTTGTTGGCCTGACCTTTCGACTATAAAGTCCAACTTAAATAAAAACAATAACAGTTCAGTTAATATACTAGATACCAAACATATAGAAACATCAGTTCGCAAGTCAACAAAGCTAGACATAAATTCGTTGTTGTCATCACCCATAAGTAAAACCGAGAAGAGTATTGAATATTCAACTCCAAAGCAAAAACCAATAGAGCCGCAAAACGTTTACCCATCACCTATACAGTCACCTGTTTTAGATAATCCAAACAAAAGTCTACCATCAAACCTGGAAATAAGTTTTATAACGTTGCCACCATTATACAACATGAGCAATTATAAATTACAAACGAAAGAAAGTAATATTAGAGGAGTTAATAGTGATAAGTAACAATACAGGAATCTTTTTACCGACTGTTTAGGAATTATACGAGTATTGTAAAAATAGTACGTAGTAAAAACATCACTGATATATATTGAGGTTTAAGAATAATCTAATACTAAATGGGACGGTGCAGTGAGTGATAATTATCTTCTAATTAATTCAAATACCACGCAAGTCAAGCCTTGATAGTTGCCAAAATGTATTATGTATACATATGTCAAAATAATTTAAAAACAAGATAATTTTCGACCACGAATATCTACAAAGGCTTAAAAAGACACTTTCTCAAAATTTAGACTTGCTGTTGATCATTTCTATCCAAATATATCCAACAGTATCAATCCACATATGAGCAATATTTAATAAGTTATGTACTGGTTTGTATACATTAGATCAGACTGGATTACAAAGGCCAAAAAACAATTTACCATTGGTTGTATAATAATATATACGTAGCCATTCTTTGTCTTTGAACAAACCTAGTATCAATATTAGACATAGTTCCACTTAAGTTTAAGAAGTTTTCATTATTATTTTTACATCTCTTTCTTGAAATGCGTAAATATTGCCCTAATTGGTTTCGTATTAAACACTTGTGAGTGCAATCCTCGTCATTCTTTGGTCTGACTACTTTATCCTGTTTTAAAGTGCACTAATAACTCTAATTTAAAACTGATTTTAACAGTTTAGGACACCTAACATTAAAGTTCAAATTTTGCAAAAAAATGTTGTTTCGAATCAAATTCAAGCAAAACATGCATTCTTTTTTTTTACGTATATATAGAGGTTAAATCTTGTATAGAAACTAGTCAGATCTTGCGAAAATCATAAATTTGATCCTAAGATATAAAAAAAAAAAAAAAAAAAAAAGAAAATACGAAAATTAAAAACATTTCAGTTTAGATTCCATGTTTTGAACTTGGATCAAGTTTTGCCGTGTTATAATTTCACAAATTTTGTAGTCAATAATTTGAACATTTAGAAATAAAATATTATAAACAATACAAACCTGTTAGCAAATATTAAGTTTAAATAATCCAGCTTTGGGTTCTACACATGTATTATTAAACTGGGCAGCGTTCAGTTTAGCGTTGAGAGTTTCAAACATTCTTGAACCTAGTAGAAAAATCATCAAATGACGAGAGCGACGTCGCTTATACCCCCAAAAATAATAGATTATAAAACCACTTGATTCAGTATCCGTAGATGTAGGTTTGTAGAACTTTGATGTAGATATGACCAGCTTAGACTGCTTGGTAATTTATATTATTGAAATTTGGATTTTTGGAAATTGACTAAGAAACTTGTAAAAATAGATAGACGGCGAAGCACTGTCAATTTTTCTTGAGAATTTTCAGCAGACCCTTAGTCAATTTACCAACTGTTGATTTGTAATAGTATTATTCATAGTAATGGTAAGTAGTAAGTATAATAATTTATATTTTAAGCCTTAATCTCTATTTTTACGTTTATATTAGGTAAAAACTATCTTTGTATAATTTGGGACGATTTCGTTACAATTATACACTTTTACAGACTTCCATTTGCATGCATTTAGTTGTAAGTGCCTCCAATCACTTGCTGCATATTATCCATGGGTTATTCTCAGATGCCTCCAATCATCCGAAACCCGTATGTCCATGGGTATATTTCGAATGCCTCCAATCATTCGAAACCCAGTTTAACCGTGGTTAATTAACTTGAATTAAACACCAACATGCTGAAAACCGACTTTTTTTACATTTTTAGACCATTATAAGATTCATAATCGTTCATAGGACCATTGAGAATTGAAAACAGCGCAGATTTAGTAATTGTTAATGTGTTCTATGCTCGCGCAAATTACGCGCAATATATTTGGACTAATAATCTGATTTTTTGTAATTTTTTTTTGTTTCTGTGTATCACAAGTTCTTCTTCAGCTATCCAAACATCCAGACTTGAATATCATAAATTGTCACAGCGGTCAACATCAATTCTCAATTTCATATATGCTCAATGATTTTATTAAATTTCTACGTTCAAATACAATCGCAGTAAAGGCTATTTCTGTATTCTATTCAAGAGGTGTACATAATCAAAGCTAATATTAAATTTAAATAATCCAACTTTGGGTTCAACAAATGTATTATTAAAACTAACCAGCATTCAGTTTAGCGTTGGGAGTTTCAAATATTCTTGAATCTGGAAGAAAAGTCATCAAATGAACAAGAGCGTCGGCGCTTACTGCCAAACATGCTTAGATTCTAAAGCCACTTCGTTCAGTATCCATAGATGTAGGTTTGTAGAGCTTTTATGTATTTGACCTGCTTTGACTGCTTGATAATTTATGTTATTGAAGTTTGGATGTTTGGAAAGTTGACTAAGAAACTTGTGAAAATAGATAGACGGCGAAGCTATGTCAAATTTTTTTTAATATTTTCAGCATACCTTTAGTCAATTTTACCAACATGCTGAAAACCAACGTTTTTGACACTTTTTGACTATTATAAGATTCGTAATCGTTCATAGAGTGATTGTGAGGACGCTGCAACCGATGGGATCCGTGATTGAATCAAATTTAATCAAGTAATTACTTATTTATCATTCTGATGTATATAAGCAAACCAGCAGTGATAACAAAGCTAAAATCTATTATTCAATTGTTAAAGTTATAAGCAAATATTGTACTTGTTAAAGTTATAAGTAAATATGGTCAATATCATTATACATAAATATTTTGATTTGTAATAGTAGTATTCATATTAATAGCAAATAGTAAGTATAAAATTTATATTTTTAATCCTTAATCTCTTTATAATTTGGGATGATTTCATTACAGTTATATACTTTAACGGACTTCCATTTATATGCATTTCGTTGTAAGTGCCTCCAATCACTTACTGCATATTATCCATGGGTTATTCTCAGATGCCTCCAATCATCCGAAACCCGTATGTCCATGGGTATATTTCGAATGCCTCCAATCATTAACCCAGTTTAACCGTGGTTAATTAACTTGAATTAGCTATTTCAACATCCCATCTTAATCCAAGTTAGTTAAACCACAAGACCCCACTAAGCGACAAAACTTTTCTCTACTTAATGCCTTTGTAAACATATCAGCTAACTGTTTATCAGTGGCAACATGTTGCAATTTGATTGTTCCTTCAATGATATGCTGACGAAGAAAATGATATCTAATGTCAATATGTTTTGTCCTCTGATGATGAACTGGGTGCTCTGCTAACAAAATTGTCGACATATTGTCTTCATGTATGATAACAGGTAGATCTATCTCAATGTCCTTAACATCCTTTAATAATTGTATTAGCCATAATATCTCTTTGGTTACTTCTGCTAATGCAATATATTCAGCTTCCGTAGTTGACTGAGCAACACTTGTTTGACGTTTTGATTTCCAACTAATTGGAGCACCACCAAGTTTTATAATATAACCACTGATCGATCTTTTGCATTGCTTCCCCAATCAGCATCAACAAACACTTCCAAATTTGTAGTACTCCAAAACCTTAAACCAAAGTTTTTAGTACCTTTTAAATACCTTAAACAATGCTTGGCAGCTTTATAGTGTTTGATTTGAGGTTTTTGAAAATAGCTTGAAAGTATACCAACTAAGTAGCTAATATCAAAACGACAAACATTACTAGCAAATAGCAATTTGCTTTGAGGCTTAAGACATATCATGTCTTTCTTTTGTTTTTTCTTGCATCATGTGGATTTGAAAAATTGTGTATCTATAAGATCAAAATCATAAATCTTGGAAAATTTGTAACAATTAATTATTGGTTTGTCGTTTATTTCCAGAAAATTCAATTGGTAATTCATCTTGTGTATTTGTGTTTCCCAGTCAAAGTTTAAGAAGTCGATCCCAAGGTATTCATTGTGTCAATATCTTGCAATTTATATGGCCTATTTATTGTAGATTCAGTTTTCCCAAATACATATGATTTATTTGGATTGACTGGCAGTTTTTCCAAATAATCGTAATTGAGTTGATAACATTTTGTAGTCTTCTGACTTGTTATCTATAATAATGATCAAGTCATCTGCATATACCAAATATTTGCATTCTATTTTACCAATGGGTAATGTTTTATCAAATCCTTTGAGTTCTTTATTTATCTTACTTAGGAATATCTCAAAACATAAATTAAATATAGATAATGGGTTACCTTGTGGTACTCCTTTTTGAGTCCAATTAATTTTGAGTATGTATTGTTTATTTTTTAGTCTTGCATTATTTGATAATAATATTAATTGATAATTTTTGTACCAAATTCTACCGACATTTTATTCTCTTTTTGCAGATGAAAAAAAATTTATAAAAGTCACGTGCAAGGTTTTATTATAATTGATATCGTTAAATGTCAACCATAAAAGAATGACGGCAGTCAATACAGTGAAAGTGATGATGAACAAGGATTCACGATAACACCACAAGGTGACGGAGGTTTTTCTATATAAAAGTTTATTTTATTTAGTTTTCAACTCTGAATGTACGAAGAAAAAAAAAATCGTTAACTTCCAATATTAACCTGAAATCGAGTCCTTTGTATATAACCATGAAGTAGTGTCATTTAGAACCTATCGATCTTTTAATTTCTATAGTCTGCAACGATCATTACTTTCAAATGATTTTCTTATTACAAATACTATATCTCAAATATTGCAACTTTTAGTGTTGTAACCATCTATTTTAAGCTGTTTTTGTCAGTTTTCTCGCAAGTTTCATAGTCTCTGTGGGTATATTGTGTAAATTTGTATCCTGTTGATAAGTATAATACTACGTAAACTAGAAATCATATTATAGATACAGTTTACAGGCTTGATAAAGTGGTAAAAGGTTGATTACCACATTTCCACAAGTTTGCAATCACATACATTGACCTAGGTAGTATAGGAGCTATGAACACACACAACGACGTGCCATTGCAAATAAAGCGTCACGGTTTTAAATACATCCGCAATATCGTAGAGACCTTTAGATCAACGATACGAGATACGCATAACAAGATTTCCCTAGTTTCAGATTTGGGCACATAGACCAAAACTATCGATAAGATAGCCTAGTTATTTCCGCATCAAACCTTTTAAAACAAGCTCATAATAATTTCAACTTTGATCCAATACATGTTGACACGCAATATTCTAATTTTGCAAGCTGACTAGTTTAAAGCGGCTAGAGGAATTTGCAGCCAAATGTTTCTTGATTCAATAGAAAAAAAGGATAAAACATGAGAGATTA
>JAJMKJ010000023.1:0-145291 GCA_030569255.1 Insectozyma sakaeoensis | reverse complement strand
GTGTTTATTGCATCCTTACCTCAAGTGTTTATTGCATCCTTACCTCAAGTGTTTATTGCATCCTTACCTCAAGTGTTTATTGCATCCTTACCTCAAGTGTTTATTGCATCCTTACCTCAAGTGTTTATTGCATCCTTACCTCAAGTGTTTATTGCATCCTTACCTCAAGTGTTTATTGCATCCTTACCTCAAGTGTTTAATTTTTCAAAAAAATCGCCAAACTTTGCAATGCAACGATATTTGTCTGAATTACATAAAAATTGATTCTAAGCACTTGAATCTTTCTTAATATATAATTTAAAACGCTGTATTAACTACAACAAATCTTAATGGTTTATTTTTTAATGTTTATTTCGTGGTTGTAATATTTTTACTTTTTTTCAAAGAAATCGCAAGAGTTTTCGCAAAAACTCTTGCGTGGGGGCGGCAATTTTTGAATATTCGTATTTGATTGAAATTTATACAGTAGTTTAATTAGTTATTTTGTTGAAGATACTTATATTTGTTCGGCTTTACTTGGAGTTTGTAGATATTTTTTTAAATCACATTAAATTTTCGTTAGGTAGGCTGAAAATGTTGAGATATTAATGTAAGATAAAGAATGTATAGTGCACCTTAGTCATAAAGAATAAATGAGATAGCATCATGGTAAAGGCATTGAGAAGAAAGCCGTGTAGGGCAATGTAGATAAAGAGTTGAAACAAAGACAACTGATAATAAGGAGTGCCATAGGGAATACTGATAAGAATAATAGGTGTCGTGGGCACAGAAAAAAGAATAGAATAGAGATTTAACCATATATATATATGAGTGAAATTGAAGATGAAATAAAGAGAATTAAGGGATTACTAAGTTTGGTTATTAGAATATACGTCAAACAGAATTAAGTTATAATGTCCACTGAACCAATGAAGATAACCTTGTCTCATTTCACAGAAAATAGTTGAAATTTAGAATTATTCTTTTATATTTGGACAAGACGGAATGTTGATGTAAGATGTATCCGATGGAGTAATGTTCTTTAGAGTCTACAGTATCACTAATTTTGTAGTAATCTTGTTAGTCTTAAGTTCTATATAAAGTCTTTATTTCCATAGTTATCGTATCCCATTATATCATACAGGTCTATAATATTTAATTTATAAGACAATAAGTGCAAAGGTAGTTAGTTATTTGTCTTCAATTTATGAAACTACCACTGGTTTTGGTGCTCATTAAACTAATTTAGTTCAGAGAGTTTTTGTAGCATTAGTTTGAGTTACTAGTCCAGCTAATACATGTGTAAGAAATTACAGGTGATTTTTAAGACCCATATTTGATGATTTCTTCGTCATTACTGTAGTTACCTAAATTTTAGGAACTATACAAACTACTTGTCTATAAGCTGGCAAATCTGGATGCATTTCTTTAGATGGTTTGGAGTTGTCGCCAGATTTGTCTATACATCAAAAAAATTGTAGAGTCAATGTGAAAAAATTCTAACTTTTATTAATTATTTTAGAAGGCAATTAAAATGGAACAATATTGGTTTCTGTTGTGTTTTTCCAATTAGCAAAACCAATAAGTTTTTTTTCATAATCGACAGCGACATACATGTATCTGAAGAAATAAGCACCAAGTTGTGGCGTTGTTCCGTTATTTACTGAGTGGTAACAGTACCATCCTGATTGGTCTGGAATAACAAATGATTTTAATGGCAAGGTAAGAGTCTTTCCATTGATAGTGTACTCAAAAGTTTTACCTTCTAAAGAAGTACAGTCGAGTAATAAGTGGTCTTTATTCCAATCAGATTCATTTTCGTACATGACCTTAAAGTATTGTGAAAATGCAGGTTCTGGCAAGTAATTATAATCCCCACCTGTGTCTACGGTGTATGTTTTGTTGATAGTGATATTATATCCATTGATAACCATGTAATCAGCATGTCCCTGAATGACTTCATTTATGGGATGCCAACTAAAATCACCATCAATTTTTGCCTTGTCATAACCTCCCATATGAAACTTTCCAGGTGAAAACTTGTCTCCTAAGAAAAATGAAAATGTAGGTGTTTTAATAGCGCCTTCCAAGTAAGCTGTCCACACAATGTTTTGTTGTTTTTTTGGACTTTGACCAATACCTAACAACCCTCTTTCATCACCTTTAAGTTTGAAATCATCGACAAAGGACAAGTTTTTAATTTGCACTCCACCAACTGAAAATTGATCATAAACCCATTCACCACTATAGTAGTCACTACCAAAATAACTGGTTGTATTTTTACCAGTTCTTTGGATGGTGGTTGAATCTCTTGATGTAAAAGTACCGTTCTGTTTACAATTATAGTCGCAAACTGCATCGGTATCAACAACATGCACATAGTACAGACTGGTATCCAAAAGAAGGGTTTCTAAATCGTGGTTTGATCCAATTTCGACATCAACAACATATTGACCTCCATAAGCATAAAAATCATCGCTAGCATGACCCGTACCAGCTCTTTTCTCTACAGCAGAGCGACCAGAGCGACCAGAGCGACCAATGTCAAATGATTTGACTCCATTTTGACTTTTTTTTGATAAAGCTAATGCATTCGAAGCAGTTAAGAAAGTCAAAGCTGTTAATAATTGATAGAACATTTTGAATGCTTTCAATTTTGATGAAGATGATTTTAATGGTGGTTTTAGTTGTAGTTATAAACAATTATGATGATGCAGAGAAAGTTAAAGTTAATTATTGATGATAGTGTGCAATCACCAATTTGTCATTTTAAGAACAATAGATTCTAAGGTTTTGGTCAATAGTTTATCATGATTTTCAAAGATGTTGATTCATAACCTGGTGTAAAACGTTTTTAAACACTAGTAGTTAAACGTGTAACCAATTGTTTGAAACTTCTTCCCCGGTTTAATGAAAGAAACTAAAAATCTATCACACCTTCAACGTAGTGAGGACCCGTCGTTTGATTATAAATATTCTTCTGTGTTTAAGCTGTAAACCTTATACAAAATACAAGTAGGTATGCATATCTATTGAATGAGGAAAAAAAAAATAATGGATTAATCACATAATTGGTTGCGTTAGTGTTGTTTTGTGTCTGTTTGGTTTCAAAACCATGTTATAAAATTGATAACTCGATTATTCTGATCCAAGCACCCCTATTTGTTTCGTTGTTCACCAATAGAAAGTAGTTCAATAATTAATCAAATATTTCGATTATAACTCTCTATTTGTCTTATAAAACATAACGTTTGTTGAGAATATAACGCAAGAGAAATAGGGTTACATGATTGAGGACTTTACATTAAAATCTTAGAGTATTTATTGAGAATCTTACATTCAACTAACTCTATTAATATTACCTTATATTCTCAAGTCGTCCTTAATGTAAGATCCCCAATCATTTTGGTCAGTTACTTTATTTATCTTACAGTATAAAATCAACTCCGTCTTCCGTATGGTTCAATAATTTTTTTTAGAACTAATAGTACAACGAGTCTCATTGCAAAAAACAAGCGGTAAACAAGCGGCATAAATAGAGTAAATATACATACGTTTAAAAAAAGGAGTGAAATTTTGCAACCACCAAGGCAGCTCGGCTTTAATGCATGCATGTTTTTTTTTTTTTTTCAGTTTTGTGATTTTTGGCCTTTACAAGTCCTTTGAAAGGCTTCTTAACAAATATAGGTTGCTACAGTATATAATATTCTGTCTCCATTTTAATCCTCATGGTTTCCTTTCAAATAAACTCTGGGTAGTTATGATATAATTAGTTTAAATTCTATGAGATGATGAGTAAAACAAATTTTAGAAGGTAATTGCAATTAAACTAGTACATCAGGGTTATTACCGAATATATATTTTCTACTAGGACGCAAATTTACATGTAACTGAAGAATTGTCTTATGTATATCTTAGGATTAAAAACTAAATAGTGACTATATAGTAAAACCTAAGAAAACCTATTGAAAGGTATAATTATTATTTAATGGTTTTAACCCATTAGTTGATGGTGATTATTTTAATTTGTGGTTGAATCAAGTTGGAGTTAATGTTCGATCACATAAATAATTTTTTCTATTTGATTAGGCAATATAGGCCTAACCAATCTTCGCCTATTTCGTCGTCGTCGCCAAAGTTTCCTAACAATGGTTAAAAAGCGATCGATTTGGTCATATGCTTTGGTATTTAATTTCATGTTGGCTAAAGCATTGGCAATCTTGAATGGTTCATGCTTTTTGGTGACGGATTTCCAAATTAATTGGGTGATCTGACATTCTTGATATATATGAAAGAACTTTACTCCAGGTTGACCACAAAATAAACAATCTGTTGAATCTCTATTTGGTTGTGATGCTGTGTGGGTGCTAGAATGGTGGTGTAAATGACATCTATGACCAAGATTGAATCGATGTAACTCTTCATATTTTCCAAGATACCTACACTTTAATTTCTTTAACTTGGCCCAAAACCTTGCCCAATATTTTGTGGTAAGACCATATGCAAATGATAAATTGGTGGGACAGATGTAGTTCTTTGTTCGTAGGTATGATTTGCGAGAACTACTAGTAAAGGATTGATTACTAACAAAATCTGAATCCAAATCTGATACTTTTGAGTTGAGCATGTCCGTAGTTGGAATATCATAAATTGATTTAATAGCATCGATTAGTATACCCTGATTCCATGCTATCAATTCAATGTTTGATAGTGGTTTTGTTAGTTGGAACCAGCTAGCTAATGCCATTTGTTCATTTCGGGCAAATATAGGGTGTTCTGATAAAGCCTTTTGGAATCTTGATGTTGATGGTTGTGTAGATGAACCTTTCTTCTTTTATTCGCATTTGATTCTTTGGTACTAATGTAACCAGGTATATGATCCCATAATAAAGGTGTATACCAACCATTGAAATATTTCGGAAAACATGTCAACGTCATATTCAAAACAGTGCCATAATTATGGTACTGTCGGATTCTTTTGTTTAGATATGCATATATTTTTGTTGATTTTAAAAAGATGTTAGTTGGTGTCGGTCAATTCAAAATCACAACTGAATGTAATATCGTGTCATTTTGATAGAAAGGGTAGATTTTTACAAACTATTTTCCTATTAACAAACAGGTGTTCGCTATAATGAAAGATTTATAATACAATGAGTCTCATATAACTTAATTATATTTTTATTACACTCTCAATCAATAGATCTTTGTATGTAGACTTCTGCACTCAAAAAGAAGAAAAGAAAAAGCAATTTATATATATATTTTTTTTTTCTTCGTATATAATAATGACACAAAAATCAGAGCTTTTTTTTTTTGGCTGAAAATAGTCGTAGGTGTAAGGTAGCGCAGAAGTGGATGCGTTGGTTACGCCTTACCATAGAGGTTGTTGCATCGGAAAATTATCAATGACTTGTGCGAACAGGATGGACAAATTCACTTAATCTGCAAGTCTTTCTTCCACAACGGAAAAAAAAAAAAAAAATTAGCAGAAACTTGTTAACAATAGCATATCGCAAAAAAAACAACTTTTAGTTTTTTTAACCAATTTCCTTGTAAATTGTGATACAGAGGGAAAACCTTCTATTTACACTGTTTTTCTGGGGCTTCTCACGTAGGCCGACAACGTTAGTAACATTTCATTTGGTTCGTTTTGTTCATTTAATGAACATGAAAAAAATAATTGTTAAAAACAACTACCAAAAATAGCCTTGATGTAATATATAAGTTGTAGATGTATATATATGTGTATTAAGTAGATTAATCGATGAGCAGAAAATATAGGATGCAAACTATATAGGTGCAACCGGGAGATATCGGGCCGCAGGCATATTTCACTTGATGGCCTTGATATTAAACTATAAAGTGAAATATATTTACACAAGAACGATTTTTATTGTCAAACGTACGTATTATTTACAAGGGCTATCTGATTTCTACGTTAAACCTGTTAATCAACTCATTTTCGACTTTCGAATTAATTTCATTTATTTCTTGATTTGTCAAATTTCTATCCATCGATTGATAATTTATTCTGTAACATTGTGACTTTTTTCTCTTTTTTGGATGAACAAATTCATCAACTAAAGCTACTGACTCTGCCACATCACCAGCAAAATTTCTTACGATCTCCATAACGTCATTTTGGTGAAGCTCTTTCTCATTGATCCAAAAAGAAACGTCTCTTTTAACACCAGGAAATTTTGAATAAGGAGTAAAAGTAGTAATACTATTTTGTGAAAATTGATTATGAAATCTTTCATCTTTCGTCCAAAACAATCTAATATCAGGAATACCAAATAGTAACATCGCAATTCTGTCCAACCCAATTCCAAAAGCCCAACTGATCTTATCTTCTTTTAGTCCAGAATTTAGCAAAACTTGTTGTTGAACAATACCACATCCACAACATTCGAGCCACTCACCTTTCCACCAAACTTCAATTTCCCACGATGGTGAAGTCCATGGAAAGTAAGCTTCAACCCATCTTACTTTCAACGGTTCATTCAAATAACTTTCTGTTGATCCGGCTAATTTTGCAGATTCTTTTGCTTTTTCAAAAACTAGGTTAACAATGTATTCAATTGTTTTTTTCAAATGAGTGGCAACTAGTTTAACCTCTTGTTCAGTCATATAATTTTGAATTGGATTTTTGGAATTTATTGGCTTTTCTCTAAAAGGATCATCTACTAAAATGTCTGTTTGGGGTATCTGATCTATGTCTCGTTGAATTTGATCTAGATCTGATTTAGCCCAAACTCTAGCACCTTCCAACTGATGAAATGCCGGATAATGAGTTCGGTCAATCTCATCCTTCCTATATACATCTGCACAAATCAAATAACCTGGAGTAGGACAATTCTGAAAGCATTCTTGTTCATGAGCCGAGGTATGGGTCCTTAACAACGTATCTTCATTTAAGTAGTAAGTATCCGACTTTGATCTACCTGGGTGATCATCTGGAAACCCTAAAGAATCAAAGTTTTGGTACTTGGAAACAATTGGGTGAAAGTTGTCGTAGATTGTATAACCTAAGCTTGAAAGATTTCTTTGAATTAATTCGTGCAATATCCCAATTGGATGGTTTGGATTTTTGTGCAAATTTCGATCAATCAAATTTATTATAAAAGGAGGAATATTAGTCCATTCATCTGATTTGTATATTTTGTTACCTACTTTGGTAGAATAGAATTTGGTTAAATTCTTAAAATGTCTGATCATTGATGGAAAATTTCTACGAAAAAATATTTACTGCTACCAACAATCCTCCTTGTACTTACCTTCATCTTCTAAACGACTTATAAACCTTAAAGCCTCTTCTTCGGATATTTGCTTGTACTTTTTAAAAATTTCAACAAATGTTATCTTGACCTCTCGTGGCATTTTTCCACTTGAACCACAAACAAATATTCTCGCATTGTTTTCCAACAACCTGCCGATCAACTTGTATTCTCGGAATAAACTATCTTGCACATATTTACACTCGGAGTCATCATCTCGAGAGAAACTGTAAAATATTTTAACTGGTTTGTTAAATGAAAAGTTATCGACTAAACAATCTTTTTCTTTATATCTGCAGCCAAAAAATAAATACAATTCTTGATTATCCACTTCTTCAATTAAAGACTTCATCGGCGCTACACCTGTACCTGGGGCAACCATAATAATTGGAGAATCATCATACTTAAAACTAGATTTATCAATTGCGTAATATATTTCGTCACGCGGCTTCAAAGATTTCAACCATCGAGTGCACACACCTCTTCTTATTTTTCTGATGATTGTCTTGTATTCAACAATCGCTACGATAAGTTCAAATTCAGTCGTTGAGGGTTTTGAAGCAATCAGAAAGTATCTTGGCTTTATTGTAGGGATTAAATCTACTAAATATGATATTGGTATTCTTAAATTGTTTTGAAATTCACATATTGTTTCAAGAATTGATCTTCGAGGTCTATTTGCATAATCATACAAATCTTCTGGTTCATTGAAACTACCAAATTCTTTTAATTTGTCTTTTTCTCGTAACCCATTTTCATTTGTGTCGTCGACAAAATGATACAATAACGCAAAAAAACTTCGCCTTGGAACTGACATAATATCCAAATGATACTTCAAAAGATTTCTCAAGGTAATATTATATTCATCGTATCCTAGAAAATTTTTGATCATGAATGATTGATCTGCATTTTTTAGCCAATCTGGTTGAGCTTTTAGTAATTCATTGACATCTTCATCAAAATTATGAGGATATAATAACACCGAGTCACCTGCTCGATAATTTAAATTTTGAGATTCTATTTTAATACTTCTAACATCCTGAAAATGGTTTAACGACGTAATACGTTTATTTGATACAACAGTTGCTTTTTTCAAATTGGCTTCTGGTACAATTTCATCTTCTTTTAGGCTTTTTATGAGTTTATTCAAAGGCATTGGCACTATATCGTTTTCCAATTTAGCCAGGGGAAAGTGTTTCAACAAATTGGAAATTAATTTAGTTTCCCATTCGATGTAATAGCCATCGACCCCTTCTGGTGACATTTCATCAGCTTCACATCTGGGCGATAATTCCGCACAACCTAATTGTCGTAATCTTGTATGGATTTTTTTGATTGCATAATTATACTTCGGGTATGAGGAGTCTCCTAATCCTAAACTAGTGAGATAAATATGCTGAAATAAATCATTTGGTAATTTTTTTTTTAAAATGAATTTCATAAATTGTTTTGCATTTCGGGGTAATTCGCCTTGACCTGTTGTGGAACAAATGATGATTAAATAGTTTGTTTCGGTGATCAACAGTTTCAAAGGATACGCGTCTAGCAGCGACAATTTACTTTTCAAATTATATGATCTAAGCTTTAATTTTAAATACCTTGCAAATTCTTCTGCATTGCCAGTTTCTGATCCATATAATATTGTGATTGACATAGTGGGAAAAAAAAAAAAAAAAAAAAAAAAAACTTCGACAAAATCTTAACAGTAAACAATGCCTCCCAAACGAAAAGCAACAAGCGCATCTTCAACTCCAATCAAGAAACAAAAACACCATTCGGCTGAAGAATATAAAGATTTTTTTGCATCAACTGTCAATCTAGTGTTGGATTTGCGTGGGGATGATAACGAAGAATTAGCACCTGCGTTTTTGAAACTACCATCAAAAAAATTGTATCCAGATTACTATGAAATAATACAAGACCCTATTTCTTTGAATGAGATTCAAAAGAAAATTAAATCAAAATATACTGGGGAAAGTGCATCCGAGTTTATACAAGATTTTGAATTATTACTAAATAATGCGTCTACATACAATGATGCCGATTCATGGATTGTACACAATGCTAAAAAAATATTTGAATTTGTAAAAGATCAGGTTTCAGAATTTGAAAGCTTACTTGACAAACCAAAAATTAAGTTGAAATTAAGGCAAGAGATTTCATACAGTAAATTGCCCGAAATATGTATAAATATTTTAAATGATGTTATTAATCATGAGTTCTTGGATTACGGCATTTTAAGTGGACCATTCTTGGACGAAGTTGATCAATCTATCTACACTGACTATTCAAAGTTTGTCTCCAAGCCTATGGCATTTAATACCATTTTATCAAATTTAGAAAAAAAAAAATTGTTTACCCCAAAAAATTCTTTAATTGATAATTTTGAAAAGTTTTATCAGACCACCTTATTGATATTTGCAAATGCAAAAGCTTACAATAATGAAAATTCTCAAATATATCAGGATGCAGTATTGTTAGAAAACTATTTCAATGAGAAATGCAGTGAATGGAGGTCCGAAATAGAACAGGTTTCGAAACCTAAATTAAAATTGAACATCAAGAAGAAGAAGGCAGAAAGTGAAGATGAAGTTGAAGAAGTCGTCGTAAAGGAAGAACCAGAGGTGAAAGAAGAGGTTATACCAGTAGTTGAGAAATCATCTCATAATACAATGGGTAAAACATTGCCATTACAACCTGTTCAAAGCTCAATAATACAAGAATCTTCGGTATTCTCCTCACCTCAAATTACACAACAGATTGCAAAGTATGTACAGGAAAAATCTTCCAATTTCACGTTGTTATCACGAGATCAAGAATTGAAAAGAGAATTATTTCCAACTCAAAGCCCACGTCCTATAGCTAGTTTATTTTCGTATAAAGTGCCAGCAAACGGCTACACCAGTCAGTCGTATACTATAACTTTACCAAACGAAGTTCTGTCGTATATTTCTTTCAAAGTATCGTTGCATCACTTATTGTATCAAGCAAAGAGGAAGGATTTGACTGACGGACATGGTTATTTGAATCTGACATCAGATGAAGACTTTCAATGTAAGTTATATGTAAATAATGAAGAAGTGACTCAAGGGCCTGAAGTATTTGAAGAACAAAAGAAAAGGGAACATGCTTTAGGAGTGCAATATGATGTAAAACTAGGTTACGGTTTGAATGTTTTAAATTTCGAATGTAAAGTTGCTCCTGCTTTAAGCAAAAAGATAAAACCAAATATTGAAATAGAAAGTGAAGAAGCTGCTGGAAGACACACGAGACATCAATTGCAGCAAATGAAAATGACCTGGGACGTTGAAAATATTACTTTTTATATAGTATGTAACAATAATTAATTATTTTCCAATGCAAAATTTCGAAAAAACAACCCCCAATATTTCTTCCACTCCTATGGCTTCACCTGTAATCTTACCAATTCCTTCAACTGATTGTTTCAAACTTTCAGTGGCTAGCACCACATCATCTTTGTATTTGTAGAATTCTTCGAAACCAAACAAAACATCATTTTCTAGTAAATCTTGAGTTCTAGAAGATACTATTACAGGATCCAAAACCTCTGAATCTGAAATCTTTTTAAATTGTTCAACCAAGTAGTTTCTTAAATTGTTAATGCCAAATTGAGTTGAACAAGAAACTACTTTTATATAAGCCTGAGATATATTCAATATAGCCGAATACTTTGAGATCATACTGTTATTATCTTGATACAAATCTTGTTTGTTCAAAACTATCACTAAATTTTTCTTTAATTCTAGCAATTTATTTAGATGAGATTTTAATTCTGACATATTCTGGTCAGAAGTGGGATCCAACACAACTATTACGAAATCCGCATTCAAACTTTTTGACTTCGCTCTGTTAATCCCTTCCTTTTCTACTTGGTCTACGTCACTTAATGATCGTAGACCAGCGGTATCTCCGAGAACAACCTTGAACCCCTGAATCTCCATGGGAATTTCTAATACATCTCTTGTTGTACCAGCTATATCACTCACAATCGCAGCGTCTTTATCTACCAATATATTTAAAATAGAGGATTTTCCAGCATTTGGAGGTCCAACCAATGCTAACTGGATTCCTTTTAATAAAATTTCTGAATTTTTCACTTTATTTAGATAATTTTTTATCTCGAGCTCCAACTTTTTAATTTCGTTTGCCACGGAATCAATCAATAAAGTTGATTCTCCAAGTTCTTGATCTTCTGAAAAATCAATAACTGTTGTTAAATAAGCAATATTTTTCAAAATTTTTTGTCTCCATTGATAAAATTGATTTGATGTTACACCTGTCATTGAAGATAAGGCAGCTAATCTTTGCAGCTCTGTTTCGGCATCAATTATGCTACTTATACCTTCTAATTCTACTAAATTTAATCTATTGTTTAGAAATGCTAATTTTGAAAATTCTCCGGCCTCTGCTAGCCTTATAATAATATTGTTCTTAGGATCATGAAGTGATTTTATGGCTTGCAATACCGATTTAATGACTGCTATCCCACCATGTAAATGCAATTCCAATATATCTTGACCGGTATACGTTTTGGGGCCATCAAAGTATAAAGTCAAAGCTTCATCAAGTAATTTTGTATTGGAATATAATTTTCGTACACTTGCAATCCTACTCTTAGGCTCTTTTTTTGTATTTGTTAAAATATTATATATATGCTTGGAATGTGGTCCAGAGACTCTCACAACAGCTATAGCAGATTTGCCAAATTTTGTAGATAATGCATAGATTGTTGGTTGCAAAGTTGATAATCTTCGAATCATATAATATGAAAAAAAAAATTAATGTTGAAACGATTTTTATCAACCACCGTTTGCTTGAAACACGAAAATCCATTAGGATTACCCAAACTTTCATCTTCGAGAGGTGTTCCAGTAAAACAGAAAATACCTAATGTTAAAAATATAATACTAGTATCATCAGCCAAAGGTGGAGTTGGAAAATCTACAGTATCTATTAATACGGCATTAGCTTTGAATAAGCTTGGACATAAAACAGGAATTTTAGATGCGGATATATTTGGTCCTTCAATTCCTAAATTATTAAACTTGCAAGGTGAACCTAGGCTATCTTCTAGTGGTAAATTGTTACCATTGTCTAACTATGGCATTCAATCAATGTCAATGGGGTATCTAATTAGAGAGGATCAGCCAATTGTGTGGCGAGGATTGATGGTCATGAAAGCCTTACAACAGTTGTTATTTGACGTTGAATGGTCACCAATTGATTATTTGATAATTGACATGCCACCAGGCACTGGTGATACTCAATTATCAATTGGCCAACTTTTGAAAGTTGATGGGGCTGTAATTGTAAGTACACCGCAAGATATTGCATTGATCGATGCAATCAAAGGAATTCAGATGTTTGACAAGGTGAATATTCCAATTGTAGGACTAGTGGAAAATATGAGCTTTTTTAAATGTCCAAATTGTAACCACGAGTCACACATATTCAAAACAGAAGGGGCTAAAAAGTTGGCAGAAAAATATAACTTGATCTCATTGGCATCAATACCTTTAGACTCGGATATTTGTCTGCAATCCGATTTAGGAAAGCCAGTGGTTATATCTCATCCCGAAATTTCACAACCTTATTTACAAATCGCAAAATCAATCATAAATTTTAAGTAATTGTTACATGCACAAAAGTGTCTATTATCTTATTACATTTATACGCTTTTTATTAAAAAAAATACAGCTTAATATAAGCATCACAAATACATGTCACTAGAAGTGGTAATTTAAACTCAAGCAGAATAAAATAATTGAGACGATTAATACAATTGCTGAGTGAAGGAATTCCAAGAAATTTTTATTAAGTTCCATAAATTGTTGTCAAAACAGTAACGAAAGTAATTAAAGATAGTTCATTTGAAGATACCGCTAATCAGAAATTCTAGAAAAATGATGCGTTGGGAGAGTTTGACTAATTTGAGCCTAAAATTTTTCAATTGAAAGCTGAACTTAATGATCAACACTTTGATTAACAGGCTCAATTTTTACAAGGGGCAAATAGTTTACCTGATTTATATGATAGCAATGTTCAAGACACACTATCAACTTCAAGTTATAACAATGATAAAATTATTGAATCAAACAACATTTCAAAGGACGCATCAAGTCAATCAAACTCGACCAGTCCAAAAACGCCAACTTTCAGGTAAATACCTCTAATTATTTTGAAGCTAGAACAGCTTGGTTAGTGGTAGATACCTTAATAAGCTGCCAATTACCGTCAGCGCCGCATAGAGTCTTCCTGCCCAGAAACTGTTCGATATACCAGTAGTTGCGCCACTTAAGAGAAAGACTTAGTATAGAAGCAACAGCATGTATTTAAAAACTTTTCAAAAAAATTCATTATTTTCAAGACATTCCGGCATTGTGGTTTAATCGGCTTGGCTGGTAGGTTAGCATTTTGTATTTCACGTGATTTTTCTGCGTGCTCAATGTATATTTTTTGTGTGTAAACAATATCACAAACCTAAACATAACTTTACGATGACAACCGATAACAGTGATACATTACAAAAAGAGATCAACAAAACCATACTAAATTTCAATTCGAACCAATCATATATTGAAGAAGATGATCAAACATATTTGTATAATAGTTCCCAAGTTAGTTTTGATGATGATGACTTTTCCAAGGTGGATGTAGAAGACGTCGGTGAAGAGATTAGTCAAAACACTGATATCGAAGACATTGAAGAAAAGGATCAAACTTCGGAAAAGATTGAGCAAAAAAATTACGTCTCAAAGCAACCGACCACAATACGCCAATTCCTTACAAAACATGAGATACCGAGAAAAGTGTTCCATTCCTCCATTGGGGTTTTAACTTTGTGGTTGTATACATTAGGAGTAACAATTCCGCAATTATTCGTACCTTTGTTTTCTTGTTTTGCTGGTGTATTGATAAACGATTTGATTAGATTGAACAATCCTGGTATCAACAAGGTTGTTTGTAAGTATATGTGGTTTATAATTAGAGAAAAAGAGGTTAATTCCTACAATGGAGTTTTATTTTATTTGGCTGGAGTTTTAATTGTTTTATTTTTGTATCCGAAGGACATATCAGTGTTAAGTATTTTATTGTTGAGTTGGGCAGATACCGCAGCCTCAACTTTTGGCAGATTATATGGTAAATACACTTTTCAAGTTTCCAAAGGTAAATCATTTGCTGGTTGTGCTGCTAGCTGTCTAGTAGGGGTGTTCACGTCGTATCTTTTGTATGGGTACTTTATACCCATGTATAATGTTAATAAACCTGGAGAAATATCATGGACCGAAGAATCAAGCTACTTGAATATACATGTGTATTCGATTGTGGTTGGTTTGGTTGCTAGCTTTTCAGAATTTATTAATTTGTTTGAAATTGATGACAATTTCACAATTCCAGTTTTAAGTGGTACATTTATTCATTTCATTGTTAAATTGGCTCATAAATAGATTAATAGATACTCATAAATTATTTTTTATTTTTTCATATTCATCGTAACTAAGACTGGATTTTAATCCATCATATCTAACCAACTTTAACCACCCTTCACTTATACCTTTATCGTAAAAGTTCAAAACCTGGCTTTTTGCAACACCATAATTGGCCTTTTTTAATAGATAGTATAAAGTGGTTGTTTTATCCCAACCCTCATCTTCCGCTACTGAAGGTAAGAAAGTTCCTGAATATTTACTATCCAAATCAATACTGACTTTTAAACCATTCAAACCTATGACCCAATCGTTCTTATCATCAATTTTTTTAAAGTTATCTAACAATGTAACACTAACATCTAATACACTCAATTCGTCTTGTTTGATTGGTGTGAATCTAGGATCTTGAAATGCAGATATTATAGCATATTCTGAAACACCCGATTCTACAACCAATGACTGAAATGTGCCAATACATCCCCTTAAATTGTTGTTCTTATTCCAAGTAATAAAAAGTGGAGCTGAGGAAGGAAAATTTGTAGATTTTTCCCCCAAAGCATCCAAATAAGTTTTCAATGAAATTTGCTTTGAGTCTGTCAATCTGTTCAATATTGAATCAAACGCATAACAACACAATGCCTTAGACATTATTTCCTTATCAGAAGACTGAAGACGAGCAAGAAAAAAAAAAAAAAAACTATCTATAGAATCAGTAATGGGATTATGTTTGTCATGCTTGACTGGTAACTCTAATGATGACGATTACAATGAATCGAGTTCTTTATTGAGAAACCAACAAAGAAATTATTTGGATAATTACGAGCAAGAAGAAGAGGTGTTGAAGCAACAACAACGACAACAGGAATTAAACACGATTGTCAGTGAATTAAATGATAGCTTAATTGATGTCACTAACTTTCTCAATCATAATTTAACCACAAACAAATTCAGCGAGGAAACAAATACATTCGAGAATGAAATTTATGTTTATAATGAATCTGATCGAAATAAAGTTTTACAAGAGTTGAAAGATATCGACGACTCATTACGTAAATCCTGCCAGATTAGTGTGCTGGAACCGTTGTATTTAAAATTTTAAATTTGTATATAAAAAAAATAAACAATGTTGAATTGGGGTATATTAGGAGCAGGTAACATTTCCTCGCAATTTGTAAGCGACTTACTTCTTAACAACAAAAGGAAAACAAATTATAAACATGTTATCAACTCAATTGGATGTTCCTCAGTAGAAAAAGGGCAAGCTTTCATCGATAAATTAGGTATCAAAGAAAACAATTATAATGTTGATCCATTAAGTCAAATATATGATGATTTTTACAAAAATCCTGATATTCATGTGGTTTACATTGGAACTCCTCATACGTTTCATAAAGAGCAAGCTATACAGTGTTTAAATAATAATAAACACGTGTTATGCGAGAAGCCTATTACTGTGAATGAGAAAGATGCTAAGGAAATATTTCAATTGGCTAAATCAAAAAAATTGTTCATAATGGAAGCTGTTTGGACTAGATTTTTCCCAGCAATCTCAATTTTGAAGGAAAAAGTAGCCCAAGGAAGTATTGGTACTGTTTATAGATTATTTGCTGATTTAAGTTATAACGCAGAGGTTGAAAAGTTACCGATTACGTCAAGGGTCAGAGATAAAAAGCTAGCAGCTGGTTCGTTGTTAGACATTGGTATATATCCAATTACTTACTCAAGAATTTTACTCGATGACAAAGTAGGATATGATCACACTAGATTTGAAGTTAAGTCCTTCTTATCTATAGATAAAAAAGACCATGTGGATCACTTAAGTACGATAATAGTTAAGTACGAAAACGGAAAACAAGCCATACTTACGGCATCTGAATTGGTAGATGGACCAAAAGCCTTTGTTAGATTAGAGGGCACAAAAGGCTATATCGAGATGTACAGTGACAATCCAGCAAGAGCCATACATTTTAAAATATTCAATTCAAAAAGTGAAGTACTTTATGAGTATAAAGATAATTCAGGATATAATGGATTTATTTACGAAGCAAATGCAGTTGCAAATGACTTGGAGCAATCTAGATTAGAAAACGATGTATTACCCCATGCAGAATCTTTATTAGTTATGGGAGTTATGGATTCTATTAGAAAAGATAATAATTTGGTATACGATCAGGACTAGAAAAATCTGCAAGTACCACTATGCTCAAATATGTTATAATGATGACGTTAATATCGTTAACTGTACAAGCGCCTTGTAATGATACTTTTTTTATACAAGGTAGAAAGGCACCCAAATGGCAAATGAGTGCAGGTCTTTACGCAAACAAAGCGAAACATTTTGTCGATGAGTGTGATTTCAAAAGAAAGCCATTTTACAGACCCGAACCAGTTGTTCAAAAACCTGTCCAAAAGATCCCCGTGGTTAAAAAAAAACCTAAGCCTATCACCTATTGGTCAGATTACAGTTCAAGTGATGGTTATAATTCGTTTGAAGAAACCGATATCGAAGGTTTTTCTAGTGAAGGTCTTTCAAGTGGAGAAGAAGAAGACGATAGCAAGTTGTTCTGGTTTTTTAAAGTAGATGATGAAAGAAATATTAGTATAGTTCCTGCTCACAATCTTGTTACTAAAACAGAGGAATACCCTAATTTTTATATTAATAAATAATAAATTTGTTTGTGCAAAAAATTTCGCAACTAACATGAAGCTATTTTTTTTGCTTTATTATCTAATTGTATCTACAAGCTTTACAACAATTTCATCAAGTGATATTGAAGACTTAAATCAGTTCAATAAGGTAATTGAATCATCATCGAATTGGCAACAGCGATTAAATAGAAATAAAATAAGTAAAAGAGACAATGCAACCTTGCATGCACAAGGATTAGTACCCAAGTTTAGACTAGGTACTGGAGCATTTTTGAATAAAGAAACCTTGAACGGGATTGAAACAAGACATAAACAATTGGCGGATAAAAAAGTGATTGAAGAATTTTCTGAATGGGAGGATCTTAGTGATGCAAGTGACGATGATCGTAAAAAACTATGGTTTCTACCTTTCCTGGTTTCAAAAGGTTCATTATTACAAACTGATTATTTTGTTATTTTGGGTTTGTGTATAATTATAATATTATGGTTTTTCTAAGTTGCGAAATGTAATGAACTTTTTATTTTGGTCAATCTATATTCCTGTTATTTTGGGTCAAGTTTTTACATCGAACAACTCGTTACCTGTAGTCAAGACAAATGACACTCAAGTTGATTCACTTGGAAAGAATAGTAAAAAGGGTTTAAGACCCAAATGGGAAATTAGTACTGGTATATTCTTGGAAAAGAAGGTCAATAAAAAATTATTGAAAAAAGGCGACAAATTGCAAAAGAAAGGCAAGTTTGGTATATTCTCAAACCAAAATGTTACTGTGTTAATTCCAAATTATACTTCAGGGTCCGCCAAACCTAAACTATTATTTGAATTAATTTCTATGAATATATGTTTTCTATTGTAAAGCCTTCAATCTCTGTCTCATTTCATCTAATACCTCCTCATCCTCGTCTTCCTCCACTATTTCATCTTCAACAAAGCTGTTTGTCGGTATCTCATGTTCTATTTTATTGAACTTGTCTTCTGTTAAGCTTTGAATAATCTTGTTCACTTCTTCTTGAGATTCTGACTCTAATTCTTCGTCTTCTTCGTAATCTAAATTTACCATATCATCCATCATTTCATTGATTATTCCAGCTTTCATTAATTCTTTTGATAATTCTTGCATTGTTTGCAGCACTGCACCTACGTGTACTAATTGATTCACATCTTTCATTATCGACGTTGAAGAATGAATGGATTTAGTAAGTTGATTCATTTGGTATTGTTCATTAATCGACATTGTAATCGAATCGATCCTAGTCTTTGAGGTGTATAATTTATTATATTGTTTATTCACATTAATCAATTCTTTGGCATATAATCTAGCCGATTTATAGTCTTTGTCTTTAACTGCTTTTTTTATCAAACCCTCTGTTTTTTTTTTTAATGGTTGTAACTGATTTAGAGATCTATCTAATTCTCTCTTATTTTTTCGAAGTAATTGATTGATCTTTCTCATCTGCAACGTTAGTACTGAGTAATATATATCTTTCATCAACATACTTGCTCTTTGGGATCCGGACCCCATATTTGTTTTTTGATAAAATCCATTTTGTTGCCAATTAATTTTTGTTTGGTGATAATCAAAATTAAAATTAAAATGGAGTAGGGGGCGCAAGAAGTTACAAATAACATTTTCATTTCTCTATGACTCAGGCTTCACCACAACAAGAACAATTTATTTTGATTGTTGCTGCTATAATCTTACCACCATTGTCTATATTCTTAGCCAAAAAGTATTCTATTTTTAACAAGGAGTTTTTTGTCACACTATTTTTAACAATTATAGGACACATTCCTGGCGCTGTTTTTGCAGTGTACTACTTATTGTATGTTCAATTTCCAAGAGATTCCGAGGGTTACCATAGAGTTCAAGATGAAGAAAGTTCATTGAGAAACGAGGCTGAACAACATTACAGTGACCAGGTCAATGAACAAGAATCTGGACCATCTGATTTACCAACCTATGATGAGATAGTGGGAGCTCGTGAAACCCCAGGAGATGTCAAGGATAACAAAGTTCAGTCATGAATTTAATTTGATTATAAATTATATTTATCTATAGCCACCATTGACTTGGCAATAAATCCTTCTAAATGAAATATACTTTTGGTTCCTAAACTTAATCTTTCGTCAAATGTAGAAGCTGTAGATACCAAGTCTTGTACAAGTGAAGTATTAGTAATCGATTCAATCAAGTCAAATAAGAGCGTTTTCAAAATTATTCTAGCAGGAATGCAATGGCTTAATAATTCATACAAAACAACTCTAAGCTTCGAAATGGTGACTACATTTCTATTCGATTTTATAGTTTTGGCCATGTTTTTAATAATCATTTCCCAATCTAAATTGATCAAAGAAATATTGTTGATATTTATTGTCTCATTTTGCATCGCCAATGTTTCATAGCTGAGTAATGTTCTTCTTAAATTTCTATTACTAACTGTTGATAAAGTGTTAAAAAATTTCAGCACCTCCTTAGCATCATTCGTTGACAATTTGACGTTCTCTTTTTCCGTCACTTTACTCAAAATGTTTGAAATATCATCTATTGAAGGACTGGGAATTCTCACTAACAAAGTTCTTGATTTTATCGGTGCAATAATGTTAGATATGGAATTACTGATCAAAATTAATCTGATATTGGACGAATATTTTTCCATGGTTCGTCTTAGAGCAGCTTGAGCGTCTCTACTCAATGAATCTGCCTCATTGATAATTACAATCTTAAATCTATGTTTTTTTGATGATTGGTTACCAAAATCCACTTGTTCGGTGGAAGCCACGTCTTTTAATAAATCTTGGATCACTACTCTATCATTATTACCCATATCACTAGGGGTAATTTCCAAGTGATACGGAGACGATAATACATTGAATTCCAATTTTCTGTTTGATGAAGTGACAAACGTCTTAACATCGATCTTTAATTTTTCAACAGATGATCCAAATATTTCATTTAATGTACAATAAATTCTTGTTTTTTTACCTGCACCGCTTGGTCCATAAACCAATAAATGGGGAAAATCACCAGATTTAGATAAGGCTTTTAGATTTTGGGTGATTGAGTCATGATACGTTAATTTTGACAAAGTTTTCGGTCTGTATTTATCGACCCAAAGTGACATGATTGGAGACAGAGAAAAAAAAAATTTTGAGACGCGATTTCTATTAACTATACCTTTGGCTTGGATCTTATAAAATGAGTTGAGCATTCATAACCACTTGGATTCTTTTGCAAGTACTGTTGATGATAAAGCTCTGCGTCATACCAAATTTTAATTGGCTCTATAATGGTTACAATTTTGTCATTTGGATACCATGATTTTTGAAAGTCTTCTTTAATGCTCAAAGCAGTCTTTTGATCCTCCTCCAGATGAACCAATATAGCTGATCTGTATTGCGTTCCTTTATCTGGACCTTGTGAATTGACAGTAGTTGGATCATGCATTTTAAAAAATATATCCAAAATATCCGTAAGTTTCAATTGTGAAGGTTCATAAGCCAACTGGATTGACTCTACAAAATTCGTTTGGCCCGTGCAAACTTGCTTATAATTGACATTTCCAATTGTTGGTATCCCATTGGCATACCCGACTTTGATATCTACTAAACCTTTACCGTCAAATTGTTTCTGAAATACTTTTTCAACACCCCAGAAACAACCCGCTGCCAACGTAATGAGTTTCGATGTTGATGTTGTTACGATTGATGGTGAAACTGTAGACATTATTAATGATAAAAAAGTGTGGATTTTTTTTTTCTTAAAAAAAAAATTTTATATGCACACAGTTATCCTTTCCGTTTGAAACCAAAGATACTTTTTCTTTTCTCAGTACTACTAGTTGAAACATTCCTCTCTAAAGGAGGTGGGTTATCTTTCCTTTTCAAAGAGCCCACCCAAGACTTTTTTTCTTTCGAGGGTTCTTTAACTTCTTTGAAATCTTCATCATTCGAAGCGACAGACGAATTTTCTGATTTTGGTTCGGGATTTATATCTTCTTGCACTGGTATCACTTCATCTTCACCAGTATAAATTAGGTTGGGGTCAAACCCGTACTCTTCAGTGTCAGCACATTGTGTATAAAACAAAATATATGCACTAGCAAGACCGGGTCCATTTCCGAAAAATCGCATCACGTAAGAATCATCAACCAACTCTACCGTTTCATCATCAAACAACAACCATAATCCTGCTTTAATTTTGCAAACACTGACATAATGACCATGCATAGGTCCACCGCCAATATGAATAACTAATGCATATAAGTCATAAAGTAAATGAATGTTTTCAGTTGTATTAAATAACCTTAGTTTGAACGGATAGCTTATACTGTCAAATAGTTTCACCATTTTATCTTTGACTTCATCGTATTTGAATCTTTTCAAGTTGATAACCAAAACTTCGGGTAATTTCTTTAATTTAATTGTTTTGACAGCTTCTTGCAATGACGAACATGTATTACAGTAAAATTTATTCTGATTGGTAAGTGTTTCCATTTTTGAGAAATTATTCAATGAATAATTTAAAGAGTATGCACTTTGTCCCAGTGGTACATCAATTGATAAATCCAAAAACGATTCGTGTTTTGCTGTAACTGTTTCGCATGATAAACACTTCGTTTCATTTGTAATTATACCTTGAAAAATTTTATTACACCAATTGTTTTCAACTTCCTTGTTCAAACTTTCTATAATTTCATTAATTAAGTAGTTAAAAAACTCATGAGCATCATGATGCATATTGTTTTGTCTGAATAAATAATTTTTCTCCTTCAATTTAGTTATGAAATACGATGGTGATACAACCCCGATTGTAGACTTATTTTCAACCATACTTTCAAATAAATCTTTAAGTGCATATAGCAAAATTGTGTCTTCTTTTTGTTCTGATGGTAGTTGTAATGATGTATCTAGATTGATGATTGGCCCATTTATTAAAGCCGACCTTTTTTTCTGATCAGAGTTTGGATTGGCATTAAAAGGATTTATTGGCAAAACCAAATTTGTTTCAGGTTTTGGAATACCAACAATAATTGCACTTGAATTCGTACTAACACATCCCTCTTGGTCTGCTTGTTGTTGAACACCATCACTCAACAACATTGATGAACTTTGAGAATAATCATTTGTAGTTGATTGTTTTACGGTTTGATTTGTTGGCCTTGTTATGAATAAATTCAATTTTCGAAACTCACTAGACTTGCTAATTTTTATTCGTTGTTCCAAACTTAATAAATCACAATTCCCAGCTGCAACGATGTAATTTGAATTATTATTTTCAGCGACATGAACTGTTTGCGAATTGAATTTGATACCAAATAATGAACCCTTTCTACTTGACTTTGGACGTTCTTCAGACGTTAATTTTTGTTCTTTTAATCTCTTCTGAACCAATTGTTCATATTTGACAGTAAAGCTATGAGGCTTGACACCAGCCACTGTCAATTTTGGTTCATGCTCAGTCAAGTTATGTTTTATTAATTGTATTCGAAAATTCTCTGTATAATACAAGCATTGAAGAATTGAATTACAGTAACAGGTATTACCAAAATTTTCCATGCCAAATATTTTGTGGGCTCCATCCCCGTATTGCAACTCCATAGGTGATGAATTTTTTTGATCGAAATAAAAAAAAAAAAAAAAAAAAAGGTATTAGAATTCTCTCCTACAGAATCAGTGTAATAATGATCAGACAGCCAAAATCATGTTATCGCAAAAAACTAGACATAGAATTATAAGACAACATGTCATAATATCATTACACAGGACACGAACATGCGAAAAAAACACGCTCCAATAAATAAAAGTACGAAGATCTGACTGTAACCCGAATGAGTTGTTGCCCCATTTTCCCCATTCATAATATACCGGAGACTATTGTCACTTGTTGTGTGGAACAACAAAGTGGAGGAGTTTAAAATTAGTAATTTGCATATCACCTGGTGTCTTTGGGAATTTTCGGATTATTTTGGAGTGACAAAACAAGAAAGAAGCGAACACGCATTAAAAAAATTTTCATCTTTGTTTTTTTGTTTTCGTCGTTGTCTTTGTCTTTGTTTTCGTCTTTGTTTTTGTTTTCATCTTTGCATTATCTCTACTTTCACCTTATAACAAACTACAATCGAAAGTTGGGGTATTTTAAATAGAACAAACACTTTAATCCATGTTCATTTACACGGCATGATAGTGTAACTCAAACATGTGTTGTTTAGAAAAAAAAATATTTTATGGTTTTTCCGCTCGGATTAACGTTATGCAAATGTACAACGGTAAAAAAGTTTTTTCCAATTTTTTTGAACCATATGGAGATGTTTGGAGGAGATGTTTGGAGTAAATGTTTGGCTCCCCCAATTAATATAAATAGAAGGTGAATTTTGTTGAAAAAATTTTATTTCTCATACTATTGCCATAAAAAATGTCAACGGAAAGTAACTCAAATGCATCTACAGTCGATGCTAATGAACTTCAGTCAAAATATGAAGAAAAAAATGAAATTCAAGAGCCACATGAACCGGTTTTGAATAACAAACCATTGTCAGCCTACACTTCTATTATTATTATGTGTGTTTTGATTGCTTTTGGTGGGTTCGTTTTCGGATTCGATACCGGTACCATTTCGGGCTTCATAAACATGACAGATTTCTCAGAAAGATTTGGCCAAAGGAATGCCGAAGGTGAAGCTTACTTTTCAAATGCTAGAACCGGTATGCTTGTTGGTTTGTTTAATGCAGGTTGTGCAATTGGTGCTTTATTTTTATCGAAAATCGGTGACTTATACGGAAGAAGAATCGGTATTATGAGTAGTATGGTTTTATATATTGTTGGTATTATAGTTCAAATTGCTGCTCAGCATGCATGGTACCAAATTATGATTGGTAGAATCATTACTGGTATTGCAGTTGGAACATTATCTGTTTTATGTCCATTGTTCATTTCAGAAGTTTCCCCAAAACATTTAAGAGGAACCTTGGTTTGTTGTTTCCAATTAATGATTACTTTGGGTATCTTTTTAGGATACTGTACTACTTACGGTTGTAAAAACTCATACAGCGATTCTAGACAATGGAGAATCCCATTAGGTTTATGTTTTGCATGGGCATTGTTCTTAGTTGGTGGTATGGTCAGAATGCCAGAGTCACCAAGATATTTGATTGGTAAAGATAGAATTGAAGATGCCAAAGCATCACTTTCTAGAGTTAACAAAGTTTCTCCAGAAGACCCAGCATTGTACACAGAATTGCAATTGATTCAAGCAGGTGTTGAAAGAGAAAGATTAGCTGGTAAAGCTTCATGGGCTACATTATTCAATGGTAAACCAAGAATTTTTGAAAGAGTTTTAGTTGGTGCTATGTTGCAAGCTTTGCAACAATTAACTGGTGACAATTATTTCTTTTACTATTCAACTACCATTTTTAAAGCTGTTGGTTTGAACGATTCATTTGAAACTTCAATTGTCATTGGTGTTATCAATTTTGCCTCCACTTTTGTCGGTATTTACGTGATTGAAAAATTAGGTAGAAGACATTGTTTGTTGATTGGTTCAGTTGCAATGTCAATTTGTTTCTTGATCTATGCTTTGATTGGTACACAAAGTTTGTACATTCATGAAGTCGGTGGTCCAACTAGACATCCAAGTGGTGATGCTATGATCTTCATTACTTCATTGTACATTTTCTTTTTTGCCTCAACTTGGGCTGGTGGAATCTATTCCATTATTTCTGAGATCTATCCATTAAAAGTCAGATCTAAAGCAATGGGTGTCGCAAATGCTGCAAATTGGATTTTCGGATTTTTGATTTCATTTTTCACTTCATTTATTACGGATTCTATTCATTTCTACTATGGTTTTGTTTTCATGGGTTGTTTGGTCTTCTCCATTTTCTTCGTTTACTTCATGGTTTACGAAACTAAGGGTTTGACCTTGGAAGAAATAGATGAATTGTATTCATGCAGAGTCGTTGCTTGGAAGTCATCAAAATGGGTTCCTCCTACACAAGAAGAAATGGCAACTTCAACTGGATACGCAGGATACAACAAGCCTGAAGAAGAACACGTTTAATTGAATTAACTTACGAATTATGATTTATAGAATTAATTAATAGAGAAAATTTTACAATTTGTTGTTGCAATTGATCTACTTTGTGTAATTTCAATGTCAAACACGGCTATAATTACCCAAATTTTAACTTATTTCATACATACTTGAATATGGTTAAGAAGAATAATTGTAGATTGCTTGTCTTTTTGACAAATTGTTGTCAACCGTTTCTAAGATTTAAAATACTTAATTCATACGACCAACATTTCCAAGTTGATCAAGATATCAACATGTTCTCAATCATAGGTAACTTAAGTTTTTACTCGTGTCGATAAGTACAAGAAATTCCAGCTTAAGAAACTAGGTTTTTCCATATAGACATGTAATTTATACTTTTCACCTAATCCATACCATTTAAGAAAAGTAAATTCGCCGTAATGGTTATAAATTACGGGTAATTTATATATAATGTTATACATCGTTTAACTGCTTAATGTTGACGGTGCTTATCTATTAACTTTTGTTGCAAAAATTTACTTTCTGAATTAATGAAATACTTGAAGTATTTTCGTTGGTTTTGATGATTAAAATTTTATTGAGAAGAAAACGCAAATACATGCTTAAAAAGTGCTTGATATCTCCCTTCTGATTTAAATTAGAATCACGAAGAAAATTCGAGTTAGAATTATGTGGAGTTATTGTAGTTTCTGCACTTTGATTGAGTTATACAATATACATCTCAAAACTTATTAATCAGCTAAGATTAACAAATATTAACCTTTTTAATTTAAAAATTAATGATAGAACATATTAAGTGTATATTTGGTGAAGACCAAATATTCAAACTGTTAATAATCAAGGTATCAACAATAGGATTAACAAATGAAATGTATTAAGGAGTAAAAAAAAAAAAATTTAAAACATTGATGATGTAACCGTTGGTTTAATAGTTAGCTTTCGTATCTTTTTTAGACAAAAACTTCCTATTGATACTAAAAAATGGCCATAAATTATTTTCTTTAAAAGATGAAAGTTTCAAAGATTGAATCAACTCGAAATGCAGCGAGAGAGTGAAGAAACGTTTTGTAAATATCTCCGAGATTTGTTCGTCAGAAAATACCTAATCTAGATCTACTTGAAATTAAATTTATCCTACCCTGAAGTTCTATATAAAAAATATTTCATGCTTCTATATAAACATAGATCTCATTCGATAGCTGATCTGGTGGTGGTTATGTCGGTTATAACAAGGTTTGTAGATACTTAATTAATAATACAATATATATATTCCTATGTAAGAAGCTATGTAAATTGGCTTATTTGAAAAAGAAACGGTTCAAGTTGTTCCGAATTACTATGACATAATAAGAATTCGCAAAATAGGCAAAAGAAAATATTTGTAGCAACTTGACATCAGTACACAAAAAAAATATTTTTGCAGCTATGCATTTTATTGTGTTGCTCATCATCTTGTTATAAAAGATGGAACTTGTCTCGACATTTAACTTTTCTCAATATAGCCATGTCTCAATTATCATCAACTGAAACTCAACATCCCAACGAAATCGAGGAAGATAAACTCGATCAAGGGTATCATGAACCACACGACGAGTCACTTGAGTTGAATGCGAAACCATGGACTGCATATATTGGTATATGTATAATGTGTATTTTGATAGCCTTTGGAGGGTTTGTTTTTGGATTTGATACCGGTACAATCTCGGGTTTCATAAACATGACAGATTTCAAGAGAAGATTTGGTCAACTAAATTCTAATGGTGAATATTACTTTTCAAATGTACGTACCGGGTTAATAGTTGGTATATTTAATGCCGCATGTGCATTAGGTGCCATCTTTTTGTCAAAAATCGGTGACTTATACGGTAGAAGAATTGGTATTATGAGTAGTATGATTATTTATATTGTTGGAATTATAATTCAAATTGCTGCTCAGCATGCATGGTACCAAATTATGATTGGTAGAATTTTTTCAGGATTGGCAGTTGGAACATTATCTGTTTTATGTCCATTGTTCATTTCAGAAGTTTCCCCAAAACATTTAAGAGGAACCTTGGTTTGTTGTTTCCAATTAATGATTACTTTGGGTATCTTTTTAGGATACTGTACCACTTACGGTTGTAAAAACTCATACAGCGATTCTAGACAATGGAGAATCCCATTAGGTTTATGTTTTGCATGGGCTTTATTGTTAGCTGGAGGTATGGTTAGAATGCCAGAGTCACCAAGATATTTGATTGGTAAAGATAGAATTGAAGATGCGAAAACATCGTTAGCAAGGACAAACAAAGTTTCTGAAGATGACCCAGCCTTATATCGTGAACTAAGATTAATGCAAGCAGGTGTTGAAAGAGAAAGATTGGCAGGCAAGGCTTCATGGATGACCTTGATAAACGGTAAACCAAGAATCTTCGAAAGAGTTTTGGTTGGGGCGGTTATTCAAGCTTTGCAACAATTAACTGGTGACAATTACTTTTTTTACTATTCTACAACCATCTTTCAAGCTGTTGGTTTGAATGACTCGTTTGAAACTTCGATTGTCATTGGTGTTATCAATTTTGCATCGACTTTCCTTGGTATTTATGCAATTGAAAAATTAGGTAGAAGACATTGTTTATTGATAGGTTCTGTTGCCATGTCAATTTGTTTCTTGATTTACGCGTTAGTCGGTACTCAAAGTTTGTACATCAACGAAGTTGGTGGTCCAACCAGACATCCAAGTGGTGACGCTATGATTTTTATTACTTCCTTGTACATCTTCTTTTTTGCATCAACGTATGTATCATTATTTTTAATTCAATTTGAATCAATACTAACTAAATTAGATGGGCTGGTGGTGTCTACTCCATCATATCAGAGATTTATCCATTAAAAGTTAAAAGTAAGGCAATGGGTGTTGCTTCTTCAGCAAACTGGATATTTGGATTTTTAATTTCCTTTTTCACTTCCTTCATCACCGATGCTATTAACTTTTATTATGGATTTGTTTTTATGGGTTGTTTAGTCTTTTCCATTTTTTTTGTCTACTTCATGGTTTATGAAACAAAAGGTTTAGGTTTAGAGGAAGTTGACGAACTATATCAAAGTGGAGTTCCAGCTTGGAAATCATCAGGTTGGGTGCCACCTTCGGAAGAAGAAATGGCAACTTCGACAGGTTATGCTGGTTATCACAAACCAGAGCAATCAAATGAAGAAAACGTTTAATATAAGTGATTAATTGAAATGCAATTTGCAAACAAAATATATGACGATGTAGATATTGTACAATGCACGTTTTTTTTTTTTTCCCTTGATAAAAAAAAATTCACTTTTGAAAAAGTATTACGAACAACATGTTTAAGACAAACCCATTTGGGTTAATATTTAAAAGATTCAGACATGAATATTCTCCTAGATTTAAAGAAGTAGAGAAAGCTCAAAAGGGAAGGGTCAGTGTTAGAACGGGTGGTTCAATAAAAGGAAATTTTTTGACACAAGGAAAGTTAGGTTTAAGATTGAAATCAAAAGGTATAAGACTACATGCCAACCAATTGTTATCAGTTGACAAATTATTGAAGAGAGAATTAAGACCTACAAAGTCACAATTGTACACAAGATTTGTTTGTGACTTAGCTGTTTGTATAAAAGGTAACCACACAAGAATGGGAAAGGGTAAAGGTGCCTTTGATCACTGGGCCACCAGAACTCCAACAGGAAAGGTTCTATACGAAATCGATGGACCTATCCATGACAAGGTGGCTAGGGAAGCTTTCAGAAAAGCAGCTGATAAATTACCAGGATTATATGAAGTTATTACACCAGATAGTCCGATTAGAGTCAGTGTTACAGATACGATTGAAAAACCAGAAAAGGTTGATTATAGAAAGAAAATGGATTTGAATCCAACTAAAAAATGGACAAATCGTCAACTTTATGAGAAAGATCCAATGTATAAAATGTATTCAGGTAGGTAGTGTATATAGTTTCAACAACATGAATCAAGCTTTAAACATAGCATCAAAAATCGTAGACTCTGACACAAACATATCAACCATTGATTTGAATTTGTTGCAGAACTTAAATACAAATCAATCACTTAATTATATCAAACTCGAACAAAACTTGAATGAGTTGGGCAAAAGTGCTCAACAGTTAGAATTTTTGAAAAGGGAATTCGAAAATTCTAAACAAGAACTTGTGAATATCGAAAATAAACTCGGGAAATTAGAAGAGATTACAAATGAACTAGACATTTGGACAAAAGAATTAGAATCTATTCTTCATAATACTTGACTTGAATCCATAGGCTACAGCTGGAACATTGTACAATAATCGTGTATCCATCATCATCGACTGTTCCATGTTCTAAATCTGAATCCGTTAGCTTCATACTGTTGTGTGTATCACATCTAGGACAATTTTTAACCCATTCATCATTCAGGTATTGAAATTCATCTAGGTTATATACATCTAGTCCGTCACCGTTTAAATTGTACCCATTTAATTTGCTCGCGTTTGACAACAGTTGGTCATAAGCCTGTTTGCTCACAGGATTTATTAATGTAATGTACGCTAGTTTTATCTCCGAAATTTCATCATTCTCTATGTTAGTTGAAGTCTTGTCAGGATGAGTACTGAGTAACTTTATTTTATAAGCTTGTTTTATCTCATCGCTTGTACAATTTTGATTCAAATTCAATATTGTGTAGAAATTTGACATCATCACTGAAAAAAATTTTACACAAGATGAATGTGAACTACAATAATAAACCAGTGGTTGTAGGATCGTTATTTAATGGGTTAGAAATAGCTACTGATGAATTTGAATTGTTCAAACATAAAGACAGTTTTTTACTACATGGAGAAAGTGAAACTTTGGATTATAACGGGGAGTCCACAAATGATGAATATGTTTTAGGGGTTATTGATGATGACGAGATTAGTTTATACAAGACTGTTTATATACCAACTAAAGTTACAGCTAAAAGAAACAGGGTTTACAAGGGCCCATCAGTCAAACAGCACGGAGTTAGAAATCTACAACAAAGACAGGCTTTGGGTGAAGCATTTGGTACCAAGAAGGCAAAACAAGCAATTACAAACTTAGAAAAAAATAGAATTGATTCAGAGAAATTACAAGATGTTGAGTTGGATATTTCTGAAAGTATTATTCCCGTACAAATTGAGAAACATAAAATTTCCACTTTACCTAAAGTTAATGTCTCAGCCACAAATGTTGAAGATATTTACGAGATTGGTGAAGTGGTACCATTGCATTTAATTAAATTTACCGGATCATTAGAAAGTTTTCCTTCACAACCCGAATTTGTGCACAAATTGTATGAAGTTGCTGATAGTAAGGTATTATTCTATGCTTCATTACTATTTGCATTTTACCAAAATAAAAATGTAAAAAAGAGAGAAGATTTGCTCGAAAAACTAAATACATCTGAAGAATTAGTTGATCATCTTATTAAGAATTTTACTTCGAATAAAAGTTCTACATTTGGTAGAAAGAATAATTTTGTTGTTGATCCATTTAATGAAGATAAAATTCTTATTCACTTGATTATTACTTTGTTGCATCTTAACTCATTCATCTTAGAATTAAATCCAATGTCAGTGCAGTTGAAAATAAAAAATTCTAAAATGTTAAATTTGGTCAGATCAATAGGTGCTATAATTAGAAATGCGAATGTAGGAGAAGCTGAGGGTTTTGGCATAAAAAGATCGCAAGCTGCAAATTACAAAATTGCACAATTGAAAGTTCCATTCAAGTTACCAGAATTAAGAAAAAGATAATATATTAATGTTTGTCCCATACTGGTTCATCCTTTGGATCTCTCTTTACTCTTACCATTTCGTAATCTTCAGGAACATCACTCAAAAAACCTTGTAACCTGTAAAAGTCTTGCTTCTTATCAAAAGTACGTTTGTTTTCTATTAGGTTCAACATCTCCTCTTCATTTAATTGTCGATATTTATTATCATATCTTTCCCATTTAACTGACGTAAATTTTTGTAGATATATTGAACCAGCAACAATGGACAACATGAAAGGAAGGCCTAAAAAAAGAAAATGATTCTTTTTAACTAATTTCTGATATTTACCGGCAAATGTTCGTTCATAGGCTTCTTGTTCTTTTTTACCTCTAAAAGGTTGATTTCCAAATAAAACCATATTTTTTCTCTCAAATTTTTCACTGTGCTGTCCTTTATGAAACTCATACTATTATACTTAATAACAACAGTATTTGGTGCTATACTTGGTATAGACTTTGGTCAACAGTTTACAAAGTCAGTATTATTGGCTCCAAGTATAAAATTTGAAATCGTTTTAACAGATGAAGGTAAAAGGAAAGATTTATCGGGGTTATCCATAAGGCAAGATGGTAAAGACATTGAAAGAGTATTCGGTTCTCAAATGGGTGGATTGGCCACAAGGTTTCCATCACAGACTGTTCTTGATTTGAAGCAACTTTTGGGTAAATCAATTGATGAAGCCAATACTTATTTAAGAACCCATTTTGTCAAATTAATCGAAGATCTGAGAAACTCGATCAAATTTGATCTAGGGTTGAAAAATGAAACATATCAATTTTCAGTTGAAGAATTATTTGCCATGACTTTAAATGATATCAAATCAAGAGCCTTGAGTGATTTGGAAGATCAAAATGCAGCACCTATATTGGACGTTGCAATTTCAATCCCACCGTTTGCTAGTCAAGCAACAAGAAGGGCTTATTTAGATGCATTGGCATTAGCTGAATTGAACGTTTTGGGATTAGTTGATGAAGGTACAGCCGTGGCGTTGAATTTTGTAAGCAGCAAAGAGTTTAAGGATAAAGAATATCATATGGTATATGATGTTGGTGCTGGTTACACCACTGCAACCTTATTTTCGGTCATAGATCAAAATGTCACAATTGAAAGTGTTGGATATGATGAAAAAATCGGTGGTAGAAGTCTCACTGAATCTATTTATAATAAGTTCTTAGGGGACTTTGATACACCAAAAATCAAAGCTAGAATTTGGGAACTAGCAGAAAAAGCAAAGATTATCTTATCAGCAAATAACGAGTTTAAATCAAGCTTGGAAATTGACGAAAAAGAATATAAATTTTCCATCACTAGGCAGGAATTTGAAGACCTCAATTTTGACTTGATGGATAATATTGTCAGACCTATTTACAGTGCATTAAATGATGCAGGATTAAATGTCGAAGATGTAAAATCTGTCATTTTGAATGGTGGTTCTACCAGAGTGCCATTTATTCAAAAACACGTTGCAAGTTTGATGAAACTTTCTAAATCAGTCAATACTGACGAAAGTTGTGCTTTAGGTACTACGTTGAAAGGATTGAAATTGAAGACAAATGATGTGGTAGTGGAAAAAAACTTTCACAATTTTGAATATAGTGTTGATGATACTCCAGTTGTTGTTTTTGCAAAAGGATCTACAAATAGATCTAGTGAGATCTCTTTGGGTGAAATTGATAACATTTCTTTATATCAAGATGGACAATTATTCAAAAGTTACGAATTTGAAAAAGGGAAATATACCGGATTTTTTACACTTGATCATAACAAACTATTTGATGTCAAGTTGGAGCGTTCGAACAAAACCGTTACACCAAAGGCAATATATCCACATGTACAACCAATCCCTAGAAAGCAAGTACTTATCAACAAACTCAAGTATTTAAATGCTTTGGATAATGCAAAAGTTGAATTAACGGAAATAAAAAATCAATTGGAGAGTAGACTTTATAAATTTAGAGACTTTATTGACGAAAATGAATCAATTTTATCTCAAGAAGCAGAATTATCTGACTATCAAAATTTAATTTATGAATTAATTGACTGGTTGGATGATAATGACGATTTTGAAGAAATCAAACAAAAATTGTCATTAGTCAGTGAATCTGAAGGTGAACTTAAAAAAATCATTCAGATGAAGAACACTGATTTATCACTTGAGGGAATGAGAAACTTATACAAGGATAGTACAAATCTCATGATAAAAATTCAATCTAGTATGTTAGAGTTTGGTGAAAAAGTTGCTGAAATCAGAAAGAAGTTTGAAGACAATGGATTTGATTTTGACAAAGAAAATGATAAATTGAAGTCTAACGATCGTTTGTTAACTTTCGATGAGAATTTGAAAAGCTATCAAGATACATTAAAAGAAGTTGGAAATTTAGTAGAGTCAAATTATGATTCATATTCAAGAAAGGAATTATACGAGTACCATGAAAAATTGGCTGAAGGTATTGCTGAAATGCTTGGTGATATAATTGCTATAGAAACGTCTCATAATGATAGAGTTAAGATATTAAATGATAAATTTGAAAGAGAGAAGCAAAAAGAATTCCGAAAACAATTGAGAGAAGCTGCAAAAAAGAAAAAGGAAGAGGAAAGCAAAGAAGAAGATAAAAGCGAAGAAAACGAGAAGGATGAAGACAGAAAAGACAGCACCAATGAAGAAGAAGATAAGAAGGAGAATGAAAATGATAATGATGTACCCAAACACGATGAGTTGTAATAAAATTAATAGATGAAAGATTTAGAATATTTATTTGAGCAAACTTTAAAGCTCGAGGTAAATACTATTTAAGAATTTAAAATTAATCAAAGATTTTCTATGTTTTATTATGGCACCGTGATAACCCTCAAATTTACTGCGTCGAATAAATTAATAAAATCTTGCCGCCCACTTCTAATGAGACGCAATAAACACAAATTATTGACGTATGTGGTAAAGCTATTAATATTCTCACGACCTTTAAATGAAATGTAAATATTAGATAAAGTTGTAGAAATGGTAAATAAGTTTAATATACTCTATGAGCTTCAGAATAATCTATTCGCTCAATCCGTTGCGACTAAACTCTTTAATTTCTCCACTTGAATTAAATAGCTGCAAAACTTTAAAAAAATGTAGCCAATATTGTCTGGGCAATGATAATCGATCTAAGACGTTATGTTTGATGTATTTTCTCAGTGAATCTTTTAAAAGATACCACCCCACCTTGTTGATAAGCAACATCACAACGTGGTTAAACATTTTTCGGGATAGTACAGTTGTTTTTTATATTAATCTATACACATTTACAAAATAAATCACAACTCATCGTGATCCAATTCATCATCGGAATCGTCATCACCAAATTTAGCACCACCTTGATCACCACCTTGATATAATTTAGTAGTAATAGGAGTAGCAATATCAATTAATTTTTGCTTTTGTTCTTCGAATTCTTCAGCTGTTGCTGTGTCAAAATTATCCTCAATAAATTCTAAGGTCTCTTTAATAGCATCATCTAAACTTTCTTTATCATCATCATCCAACTTCTCACCTAACTCATTCTTTAATTGACCTCTTAAAACATGGGCGTAATTTTCTAATGAGTTTCTTGCTTCAATTTTTTCTTTAATTTCTTGATCTTGTTGAGCATATTTTTCTGCTTCTTCAACCATTCTGTCAATTTCATCTTTAGATAATCTACCTTTTTCATTTGTAATGGTGATGGATTCAGACTTACCAGTACCTTTATCAGCGGCTTCAACTTTCAAAATACCATTTGCATCTAATGAAAAAGTGACTTCGATTTGTGGTACACCTCTTGGTGCTGGTGGAATTCCAGTCAATTCAAATTTACCCAATCTATTGTTATCTTTGGCCATAGTTCTTTCACCTTCATAAACTTGAATCAAAACAGTTGGTTGATTATCAGCGGCTGTTGAGAAAATTTGTGATTTCTTGGTTGGAATAGCGGTGTTTCTTTTGATTAATGTTGTCATAACACCACCAGAAGTTTCAATACCCAATGTCAATGGATTAACATCAAGTAAAACAATGTCATCAACACCTTCTTCTCCGCTCAAAACACCAGCTTGAACTGCTGCACCATAAGCAACAGCTTCATCTGGGTTAATACCTTTACTTGCTTTTTTACCATCGAAAAATTGTTCTAATAATTCTTGGACTTTTGGAATTCTTGTTGAACCACCAACCAAAACAATGTCATCTATTTCTGATTTTTTGACACCACCATCTTTCAAAACTTGTTCAACAGGTTTCAAAGTTTTTCTGAACGCACCAATGTTCAATTCTTCAAATTTTGCTCTACTCAAAGTTTCTGAAAAGTCAATACCATCGACAAATGAATCAATTTCAACTCTAGTACTCATCTGTGATGATAAGGTTCTCTTAGCTTTTTCTGCTTCTCTCTTTAATTTTGAAATGGCTTTAGAATTAGATGTTATGTCAATGTCGTGTTTCTTTTTGAATTGTTTTGCCAAATATCTAACAATCTTGAAATCAAAATCTTCACCACCCAAGTGAGTGTCACCAGCAGTAGCCAAAACTTCGAAAACACCACCTTCGATAGATAATAATGAAACATCGAAGGTACCACCACCCAAATCGTAAACAATAATTTGTTTTTCTTTTTCACCTTTGTCTAATCCGTAAGCAATTGCTGCCGCGGTTGGCTCATTAACAATTCTTAAAACATTGAGACCAGCAATAGTACCGGCATCCTTTGTTGCTTGTCTTTGAGCATCATTGAAATAAGCAGGAACGGTAACGACAGCATGAGTAACTTTCTTACCCAAATACTCTTCAGCAATTGATTTCATTTTACCCAAAATCATACCTGATATTTCTTCAGGACTAAACGTTTTTTCTTCACCTTGAAATTCAACTTTAACTACCGGTTTGTTTTGTTTGTTTTCAATTTTGTAAGGCAAATGTTTTAATTCTTTTTGTACCGTTTCATCATTGTACTTTAATCCAATCAATCTTTTAATGTCGAAAACTGTGTTGTTAACGTTTGAGGAGGCTTGATTTTTAGCTGCGTCACCAACTAATCTTTCTTCCTTATTGAATGAAACATATGATGGTGTGATTCTATTACCTTGATCGTTGGCCAATATTTCAACTTTACCGTTTTTCATGACACCAACACATGAATATGTGGTACCTAAATCAATACCTATAACTGTACCATAACTTTCAATGTCATCAGCAACAGCCGATTTAAGAAAAGGTATTAAGCATACCAATGCAACGTATACGAATCCAAAATGAGACAAATACTTCATTGAAGTTCAAAATACTGAAAAAAAATTGTCTATAAATATCTGAAAATTTTAGAACACGTCAACGACAATACTGCATATAAATTCAAAATACGTGGCATTAACTATGGAGAATCTGTGCTACCATTTAATAGTATCTATCAAGATCAGGCTCTAAACTTTGGTTTGTAAACGACTTTTTCTCCTTCTTAAATCAACAAACAAAATATTCAACCTAGATAACGATGTCATCAAACCAATTTATAACGGAAGAATTAGCTCAGTTACAAAAAGAAATTATATCTAAGAATCCGCAAGATGTTTTACAGTTTTGTTTCAACTATTTTAATAACAAATTGCAGGCTCAAAGGTCTCACTTGTGGTCTCAACAGGATAAAGCAAAACAGTATAATTTAGATTTATTCCCTTCACTTGATAACGACACTAATAAAATTGAACAACCAAGTTTCAAATCCCCATTTGTCAACGATCCCCAAGAATCCAAAGTACATCCTAAGCAAGCAAATGAACCGACATCTCCTAAACCATTACCAATTAGTTTTAATGCAAACAGAAGAATTTCAGTGTCTGCTGAAGCTTTGAATCCTGCAAAATTAAAATCTGAGTCATGGAAGCCTCCAACCAATAATTTGAGCACTACTGAAGAACAAGCTTTGGCTAATAATTTAAAAAATAATTTTTTATTCAAACAGTTGGATTCAAACTCCAAAAAAACTGTGATTGCAGCTTTGCAACAAAAAAATTTCAAAAAAGATTCAGTAATCATAAAGCAAGGTGATGAAGGAGATTACTTTTACATAATTGAGAATGGTACAGTGGATTTCTATGTTAATGATTCGAAAGTAAGTTCAAGTAGTGAAGGATCTTCATTTGGGGAATTAGCATTGATGTATAATTCCCCAAGGGCAGCCACAGCAATGGCTGCAACTGATGTCACATGTTGGGCATTGGATAGATTAACATTCAGAAGGATTTTGTTGGAAGGTACGTTTAGCAAAAGATTGATGTACGAAGATTTTTTGAAAGATGTTGATATCTTGAAATCATTGACTGATCAAGAAAGATCTAAATTAGCTGATGCTTTAACTACACAAATTTTTCATAAAGGTGACAAAATCATCACCGAAGGTGAAGAAGGTCAGACTTTCTATCTAATTGAAAGAGGTTCTTGTAACGTTTCGAATAAAAAACACGGATTTCTTACGAAGCTTGGTAAAGGTGATTATTTTGGTGAATTGGCATTGATTAAAAATGCCCCAAGACACGCTACGGTTGAAGCCTTGGATACTACTATTGTAGCAACTTTATCTAAATCTGGATTTCAACGTTTGATGGGTTCTGCTATTGACACCTTAAAAATGAAAGACCCAACCAATTAATATATATGTATATTTTTTTTTTTTCACTTTTTTTTAGACAAAAAACACTCTCAATGTTGAACTTACCAGAAGGCAAGTTACCATACTGGTTATTATTTATATCTTCAGTATCAATTTTTAATTCGATTCAAGCCTATTACAAAATTGATTTGACAAAGAAAGTGTATGAAAAAGAGCCATCTCAAGTCACAAATTTATCAGCAAGAACTTTTGGTACATGGACATTAATCACATCGATCGTTAGACTTTACGGTGCTTTTTATATAAACAACAAACAGGTCTATGAGTTAGTACAATTCACTTATTTAATTGCTGGATGGCATTTTGTCAGTGAATGGTTGGTCTTCAGAACCTGTAAATTGGGAAAAGGATTGTCAGGCCCATTAATTGTAAGTTCAGTAAGTTTACTTTGGATGTTCCTACAAAAAGATTACTATATACTTGCTTAAAATATATAAATGAATAAATGAAAAATAGTCATGAACTTATTAGAGATATTAAAATTATGAAAAGTAATGGTAAAAAGTAATCAATAAAAAATTGAAAAAAAAAAAAAACTAAAAAATAATGAAACCGACGAGATTCGAACTCGCGCATCTTTCGATACTAGTATGCTTACTTGAATTAACAAGTAAAGTTGTTTAAACTTGAGACTAGCGCCATAAACCACTCGGCCACAGTTCCATTTCTTGTTTTTGTAGAGCCAAAACAAAGTTTTGATATCATAAAATAATCCCCATTTTACAGGAAAATATTCAAAATTATTTGATACGGCGTCAAGATACAAGGCAATTTTAGAATAAAAAACTGAATTGGGTTGAATTCAAGATAAACAAACTCCATTCATGACAAATATAGTCTTAATTGATTCAGAAATTTGAAAAGCTTCAAGTAATAACTATCCACGCTCGTTTCTAGGGACATACAATTATCCCTATTTTTGTCCATTATTGATGGTTAAACTACCAAAAGCCTTAGATAGTCTGTATATATTTGATTTTATAGTTTTGGTATTAAATATATAGTGAGTTCCTGAAAAACAATTCCATTGATAATGAAGATACGTCAACCACACCAAAGGAAACCAATCTGAATGGCAAAGATTTTGAAGAGTTACCAACGAAAAAGTTAACTCTAAATTTTCTTACAAACGATAGACAATTATCTTAATTACATCTTAGAAGAGTTTATATTTAGAATTTAACTCTTTTACTATAATGGTTCACAAAATTTAATGCCTTATTTATCCTATTATACAAAACGACTTTCATATCATTAAATATTCCCGTCACTATAAATAATTACATTATAATTTGCCTTCTCGCCGAGAAATGTCAACATCACATTGCTAGAAGGTTCCAAATCTAAGTGATTACCAAAAACAGCAATTAAATCCAAATGAGTTTCAACACATCTTCCTCTGGACCAACTATGCTACGTGAATAATATGAAAATCTTAATTATTACAGGCTGATATTGGCGTCATTACATTTCATTTACAATTTATCGGCGTTAATTATTATTAGTGAAATTTGACGATAATCGGTCAACAACGAGGCAAATATCTGGATATATAAGAGTCTATATCCAAAATACACCTCTTTTGCAATAATTATATAACTTAATATATTCATACTAATATTCTATCCAAAACTGACTTTCATATCGTAAGATATGCAAGTCTATATATATAGTTGTCGAATGCATGTAATATTTGCCTTATGACGTAAAGACTACAAAACTATGTAAAGACTACAAAACTATGCTTGAGAATCCAAGCTTAAATTAATACCAAAAACAATAACTAAAACTAAATACTGGGCTATCTGGGAACATGGGTATTGTATGTTAGGGTGCATTGTATAAATAATGTATTAAGTCCATACCAATCATATTATAACAGTTGTAGATATAAACTCCTAGGTTGTCATAGTCAAAAAGGAATAAAATTGGGAATTTGTAGGAACAGAATGAGGTCTGTAAATTCACGCTAGCTCTTATTATTACAATTCTATACATTTTCAATTATGTCAACGAATAATGCAGATACGAATCCTCAAGTTTTTCTATATAGTTTTAAAGCTTTTACTGGAAATAAATACAAAATAAAATTTTGGTGAATGTATGCGCAAAAACAACAAAAAAAGTACATTTTTTTTTAGCGTATATATGAGGTAAACACTATATACATATCTTGATCAACTTTATTAGAAACTTGTCATTAATATATCTTAAGCTATCAAGTGTATTACCCATAATATTCTAATATAAACTCAAATCTTCTATTATGTTTAAAAGTCAATGGAGTTCATATTATATATATACACTGTAAACACACAATATATAATGCGGTGATAATTACGTTTCACTAAGATTTATTTGAGATTCAATTTTTTTGCCAATGATAAAGGGCTAAACTACCTGTAGTTTTAGGTGGTTTGTAAATACTTAATTTTAGTGTTTTAAGACGTAATAACGATTTACTTCTTCCTCTAGGAACAATACAAAAAGTATCAGGTAAAGATATTCCTTATAACAAGTATTATTTGTATAGTCATATAAATCATCAATAATTCACCGCCGGCTACAGAACAGAATAACCTCCCGAGGCTAAGGCTACCTCCTATCCGTATGCAGATAAGAATCCTATACACTCCGTTTCCTAATCCAACCAATTGCATGGTCACGAAAAGATGGTTGCGATGACAACGGAATACATAGGACATGACCTGTCTCCTAGGATTATCAGAAAATAGATTCACAAATCTAGAATATACATTTATTCGTTCTCCATAATTTATATTCAAAGTATTAATTACACGACTGATTGCTTACATGTTCCTACAGATACATGTTATAAATAGAAGAAAAAATCGAATATAATATCTTTTAATTAATTTGATAAAATAGGTAAAATCACACCATAAGTCAGACCCTGCGCTATATATATAGCCATTAATCAATACTTTGACACAAGAGCAATTTCTGACAAGTAGTATCTTAAACTAAAATTTAGCTACTCAAGCAAACAAATAATGGCATCAAAAAGAAGATTGTCAGTGAGAAGTGAAACCAGAAAAACTAGGAACACTCGTTCTCTTAGACCTATCAAGAAGTATCGTGGAAAGTTTGACGCTTATCATTTTACTATTGTTTATAATGCTATGATCCTGGATTTATTTCGCAATCACAGCGGTCGTATTACAGAGGCCCAATTAGAAGAAATTTGTTTAAAATATCTTTCTGGTTATGCGTTATTTTGGTGTTTAGATTTACTTAAAGAAGCTAGACCACCAATTGAAGAAATGTTTCCTAGCTTTTATAACGGAGCTCAATCTTTGGTCAATGCAACTCCTGATGTTACTACTGGTGTCCCTAGCGCTGAAGTGGTTTCAGAAGCGAATTTAAAGACTACCACAACTATTCGGTTAACACCAGCAGAATTCTTCAAAAAGTTTCATTCTAAATTTGGGGGAAAAAGCACGGAAGTGATGCTTTTGCTGGACGTATTGACCTTACGTCAAAATAATCAGCTGTTGCAAGCATTTACTGATTTATTTTTTGATAGATATGCGTTGTTATCAAAAGAAACACGAGAGAAATCTGATCATGAAATTCTAGAAGCGCTTAAACGAAATTTGAACCCTTCTTACCATAATTTTACCACGTACATGAAGTCGTTTGAAGAAATCAATAAACTATCTCCGATTGTGGTATTACCAACCAGTCGTAATCATCCAAGACGTATGCGGAAGATTCAAAGGTCTGACCAATGCAAGATTCATAAAAATTCACGTCACACTAATGCTGAATGTAACGTACAAAAGAATCACCAACCATAACCTATTTAGTTACTGTGCACCGAATTTTTTGAACGTGTGCATCTTTGCTCTAAGATTGTTGCTTGCAAAAGTTGTGGCCTTTTACCGTGACCGAGCTGTGATTGGTTTAGAATTACGTTCTATAGGACGTGGTTTCAAGAAGAATATGTTGTATGATAAAATTAGGTCACATATCAGAATATTAGGTAATGAGAAGTTTGTATTATTTATTTATGCTCGTGATTCAAAACCAATCTACAGATAAAATTAATCAGAAAGGATTTCATAAGATAGTTTGTAGTCTTTATCGGTTTATAGGCTCAGTAAATATAGTTTCTGCAAATTGAACTTTTGTTGATATTCAAGTCTGCCTTGTATATATTCAGCATAGAAAGCGATAGTAAAGTAAGATTATACCAGATACAATTAAAGTTTAATATCTTGTAATAAGGGGTTGTTAATGGTTTAGATATTGACTTATTTATTATCTTCGATTACCTATTTTTGTCTTGATATAATCCACTTTACTATAAATATAGTTAAATGCGTCTATTATTGTCTTACTGCTATTTACCACTTTATTCTCTTAGTGAAGACTTCTTAGTTAATTTTAAGACAGAAATAAAACATAATCAACATAAATCAATTCAACATTCTTTTGAAATTGGCTAATTAGTCTATACTTTTTGACAATTAATTCCTTCATAATATTTCAATATCTCCTACGTAATTACAAAATTTCAATATAAACTTTAAGGAGCTACAACACTGGAAGCTCAAATCGTTTTCTGGAGAAGAGAAGTTCAACATTCTAAATTACTCGCATATAAGCAGTCGTTTGCTCAAACTTTTGTGCTTTCAAGTTATTACCAAGAAACTTATAGTTTTGTACTTTTTGCGGTGATTTTTGGTTTTAAAATATCATTTAATGAGTAGGGAATTCTACCTTTCTTGAATTACTTTCCTATTATGCATCATTTTCTAAAAACTTTCGCCTTTTATGAAGCTAGAAGAAAATCTCAAAATTGTTAAAAAAAGCATAGGTGATCGAGATTTAACCATCGTCAATAACACAACTGCAAAACTCATGGATTATCAACCATCACCTGTGGTTCATAATGAATCTATCTTAACAAATAAAGATAATTACGATTACGAAGATCATCTTGATTCATGAATAAGAAGAACTAACCGATGAAAAAATTGGAAAAGTTACCAGCTAGTGAAACTATATCAATTTTACAAGAAGTGATTCACGGTGGTGAAAATGTGCTCAACCCAAGTTATAAACAAACTTAACAAGCTTCATGATAATTAGAATTGTTTAAAACATATTCATAATCCTTTGTGAAGTCTTTTTTTGTAGAAAATTTAATAAGACTAATAGTGACTCAGGATTTTTGCCAGTTTTTCAACATCCACCACAACTTATCTATACGGTAGAAAATCATTAACTTTGAATAATAATCATAACAAAACAACAAATCATTAATATTCTAAATATATGGCAGTAATATGAACCAAGGGCAGAATTTAAGGATTTTAATAGTTTTTAGCTCGTACAGACGTTTAACAAAAAAAGAAAAAGAAAAAGAAAACACTTAATTGGGCTGAAGCTTATGCTATTGAAGTAAAAATGAATGGAAGTGTAGGTGAACTTTTACTAATTCTTTACTAGCAAAAAGTATTGGAAAAAAAATGCTTCATGGCGGGATTGAACCGCCGACCATCGCGTGACTTGGGCACAGAAGAATCTATGAGTAACTCGACTATAAGCACGATGCTCTTACCGCTGAGCTAATGAAGCTACGAACAAGTTGGCCAAACCAACTTTGCACGCAATTTTCGTTCCATGAAATTTATAAGTTACAAGTTTTGAGATTTTTTTTCAATAAAAAATGTCAAAGAATATTCGAAGATATCATTTGGTATCACGTAAAGTACCTTTCCAATATAGGCACGGAGGTTGTTAACATGTTGAAATACTTCTTGAACCCTTTGATAAAATTTTCAGCTATATTCCTCCGAATTCTAGTACCGAACAAAATCTTTCCGCAAAACCTGGAGGTAGTGTTCAAACATTCGGTATCTTTACCATGGATTCTCATGATGCTCCACGTAAGTGAATTCTTCACCGACTCGTCTTACCAAAAAAAGGAGTATCGTTGCGCATAAGTAACTTGAGACATTGTCATTAATTGTCGCTATATCGATCACAACTGAGTGCTGTGAACAATTGCAAGAACATGCCGTCCATGTAATCAAAAAGGAAATTCTTACAACAATTGTCCAATAGGTCAAAACCAAGTTTAGATTTGAAACCTACATCAACTACCACGAAACAATATCAATATTTTCCTTCATACAACAATTTTCCAAACGAAATTTATTCTTTTGGGAATGTCCTTTTTGGTAGCAAAGAATGACAGGCGGCTCTCTATTGTGGTCGACATGACGAGAATAGAGACAGTGTCTCAAGTTACTTTGTTAAAAGAGTTTTTGCCCCACGATAAAATAAAAACTTGGACTTGACAAGAATTCACCATCAACTACTAACACCACACACAACTTTGTGCTAGTTATTCAACTAAATTTTATATAGGAGCTGGACACTTTGTCAGCTTGCACATATTTATCTCTTTTGTCTTATTAAAAGTGGATTGGGATCTAATTTTAGCGACTATTTAGAATAGTCAACTGTTGTACTTTCTTTGGACAGTGTCCGTGGGCTTAGCTGATAAAATTTGTTCGGTGGTAGGGTCATAGGCAATATAGGCTATGATTTCGTCATTTGGCTCAAGTAGTTATTCATATATCTGCCTCTATTTCTTTTGTTAAAAAAAATTTTTAACTAAGGCCAAGTCTCTAAGATATGGAATATTTCTATTCTGAAATCAATAGCTTTTGATTTTTTAACAGCTTCTTTTCTTCATAATTTGAAAACTTAAAGATTCATAAAAAGAATTTAATGAATGTTAAAATTACTATATCCAAGACTGAAAAATTTGCTCTTTCTGCAATTATCAATTTTCAAATAACAAAAGCTTCTACTTTATTTCTTATTATTTCCAATTCTTTAAAAAAGTCCATAAACTTTTTAATAACAAGCGAATTCAAAGGATCAAGGGAATCCATTATCGGGTAACAAATTTGTTTGTTTATTAATTATCACAACCTATCGTCGAAAACACAAGATTAAGCTTTTATTATTGTTTTTTCTCAGGCTTAAAACCTTGTAAATAAAGTTACTTATAGTCAAATGACAATGTAATCTGTTTTATCATCATCATTCTTTCGCGTAGATAAACTTTGTTGTGAGATTCAATGATATGAATAAAACTGTATTTGGATTGCCCAGGAAATTTTTTAGGTCGAATTTGATGCCATATGCAACTTATAAACTTATATTCTCCAAGACCTAAAAAAATTATGGAAATGTCAAGGTTGTGCTCAATTTTCAACTAAAATTTGGTTTGACATATTGGATCTCTGCGCAAGGGGTTTGAATAATAATAACCACTATACAAGCATGCCAATCCAAGTTTATAATACTTTTTAACCACCTGAAATGTAAGCTCTCAAAACTGAGAAAATATATACTTCTTTTAGTTAACTTGATGTTGACTACATTAACTTGAATTTTTTCCTTTCTTGTGGGAATGAAATTACCACTAATATTTCAATTGCTTCTTTAAAATAATTATAATCAAAAAATGTTTGTCGTACATGATAATCTTTGTGACGAGAATTCCTGATTCCTCTTTAAACCTCAATAACTTTGGAAAACACGAGATATTTCAAAATAGTGATAATTGTACAACCCGATTTTGTAAAGATATTTTATATAATGTTCAAAATGATATGCAAAAAAGGATGTCATCAGTAGAAACTTTGATTATAAAATAGCTCGAAAAACTTTAGGTCAACTTTTACTAGGTGTGTGTTCATTGAATAAATCATGGTTTCAAAAGCTTACTACCAAAAATTTATTGATGAAATACACACTTGGTACTCTTGACCTAACAATAACTTATAAGTGTAAATTTTGGCTATGTTTCTCACTATGTAAAATTGTCAATGTTTGTGATCATCAAGGTGTTCTAATATCATCATTTTTCAAATCAAAATTTATAGTGTAAATATTTCAACAAAATTTTTCTGAAACCATGGCCAATCGAAAACTACAAAAGTATGTACTACTTAAGAGGCTAATCAAGAGAATACTAACAAAATAGGGATATTGATATTATTTTCAAACGAATCCAAGAGGGATTGAAAGATTTTAACTACCATTATGAGAGGTACGAAAGTCTTCAGAATGTTGAAGATGATTCTGATTTACAAAGAGAACGAGAAAAGTTGGCGAATGATTTGAAGAAAGAGATTAAAAAACTACAAAAGCACCGAGAGCAAATCAAGCATTGGTTGTCTAATGATGCTGTGAATACTTTGGGACCAGTTGGAACATCTTATAGTGCAAAATTACTAGAGAATAAATCTACGATTGAAGAAGCAATGGAGACGTATAAGGTTGTTGAAAAGCAAACAAAACTAAAGTCATTTTCAAACCAGTCGATCATGATGAACATGGTTGATAATACGAACAACGAAGATGAAGATGAGGACAGTAGTGAAGAGGATTTGAGTGAAGAAGACTTGGAAGATTTATCGTCGGATGCAGTAGAAACAATTCAATTTCTTAAAGATGCAATACTACAGTTGAAAGAGTCTAGTGATAAGTTGAATCATGAGTTTGACAAAATCTCCTCGAAGAAAATAAGAAAGAATAATTTGAGTGTTATTGAAGCTAAGAAGGAAAAAATTCAAAGTACAATTACCAATAATTCGTTCCATAGACGAAAGTGTAAGAAGTTGATAAATGTGTTGAGGAATGGATTAGTCACAGATTTCAGTTTACTATTTATATTAAAGGACGATTTAGACAAATATTTACATTCAGAAGATCACGAGTTTGCAACCGAGTTGTATGATGATATATTCAACCAAATCAATGTAGATGAAGATTTTGAAGAGAAGATACCGACAGTCGAAACTCCAGCACCAGCACCAGCGCCAGCACCAGCGACAATTAAAGTTGTGAAACCACCCACGCCTGAGATTACAACTTCCTCGCCCGCTATTATAAAGACGCTAAAACCGGCAACAGCGCCAACAGTTGGAAATTTAAATTGGTCTGCAGCAGTTGGTATCAAGGAGAAAAAACCAATCACTAGCAAAATTGATGGAGCTCATTTTCAAGAAATTATTAAAGCATCTTCATTATCCAAAACGGAAACTAATCTATTCACTGATTTAAATTTAGTGAGAGTCCCACCTGGAATACAAGATTTGGTTATATCGTTTGCATCCAAACGAAATAATGATGCATTTAAAATGTTGATTGATGACGAGTCGAATAAATTTAATCAATTTCTTTCGCCATTACATAAACCTTATTTGCCGGAGATTGTTCAACCAAATTATTATTTTCAATTTACAAATTTTAATTTTAAACACCCGACGCAATTGATTAAATTTCAGAATCATTGGAATCAAGTAAGATCGAATTTTGAATTTGAAAAATTATTTGAAGAGATCAAAGCTCAGGAAGATTTAGTTTTTGCATTTTTCTACGGCTTTTACTACGGTTTAACACCTGCAGAAAATTTGATTGCGGAATTTTATCTATTCAAATTGGGTTGGAAGCCTTATAATAAAGATAAATCAAACACTTATTTTTATTGGTTTAAAAAGGTGAAAATCATACAAGAAAGTCAACAATTCGAAATTGGAGACTATCAAGTATTTGATTTGAATTTTTGGGAAATATTCATCAAATATGGATTCAAATTTGATTACAATTTATGCCAGTTAGAACCATCAAAGAAACTATTTTAATGTACATTATTCCAACATCTCTTGTGACGAAAGTATTTCTTGTGACGATAACATTTGTGTCTCTTCTATTTTTGGCAAACGAAAAGATCTTTGAGGAATATCTGCTACTTCAATCTTGTTATTTTCATAAATTAAATCAAATTGCTTCAAGCTAGATTTCGATATTTTATTCTTTGCAACAAATTCTTGTAAACTTATCATGAGAACGGTGTGAACAGAAAAAAAAAAAAAAAAAAAAAAAAAATATGGAGAAAATCAATAATGGAGTATTATTCAAGTTTAAATGCTTCACAGTTGGATTCGGAAAGACCGACTTTATTTGAATTAATATCTTCAAATCAATTAGAGAGCTTACTATCACCATCATTGCGTTATATACTAGTCCATTATGTTAGCAAATATCCGAGGTATTTGATCAAGATCAATAATAATTTTGATGAATTAAATTTAGCATTGAGATCATTTGTGGAGTGGTATTTCTTCAAATACTGGCAAGGATCATTTACAGAAAACTTTTATGGATTGAAAAGAGTGAATCAAACACCGTTGTCTGATTTGAATAGTGGTAAATTAACATCATTAGTACCATCAATGATTGAGGAACGAAGAAAATTGACCAATTTACAAATAGTGGTATCAATTTTCGAAATAACTGGTGTCGCTTACGTGAATGAGAAGTTAAATTATTGCTATGATGTTTGGTACACTAAATACATAACGAATCAATTGAATGTTAATCCAAACTTCACCACGAAACAAAACTTAGAGATTAATGTGAAAAGAAAATTTGTTGAAATATATCCTTATGTACAAAGTTTGTTAAAATTGGGTAATTTCGTAACGACATTGATGTATTTGAGTGGTAGATCGAAATCACCAACACTTTTGACATATTTGTTTAAAATGAATTATTCACGTCTAAATCAGTATGATTATGATAAAAACGAACCAAAACCTAAGAGCAAAAAGAAACACAATAAAATAGCTCCTCCAACTACAGTCAAACTTTTGTTGACCCTTTTCAATAAATACGTTACTTCGACAACTTGGAAAATCGTTAAGTTCATATTGGGTACGTTTTTCCCTGTGGCTATATTCACCTTGAAATTCCTCGAATGGTGGAACAATTCCAATTTTTCTAATAAGTTGTCGAAAAATACAGGAAGTACATTAGACTTCACGTTACCACCACCATCAACTTTAACACAGGCCTTAAAGAAGCATAAAAGGAAATATAAGTCTGGCAGTGTTTGTCCAATATGTCAAAATGAAATCAGTAATCCAGCAATTATTGAAACTGGATATGTGTTTGATTACTCATGTATATACAACTATTTGGAGAAATCTCACTTGATAGACGAAGAAGTGAATGTTGAAAGAGGTGGTAGATGTCCAATAACGGGAAGGAAGTTACTAGGCTGTAAATGGAACTCAATCAAAAATGAGTGGGAAATCGAAGGTATTAGAAGGTTGATCTTTTAAATATATTTTGTTAAGTTACTTGCCTGCTGGTTGTACCACTAGGAAGCTGCATAGAAAGGTATGAAAAATAACTTAGATTCTATCAAAATTACCCTGCTGCGAGTGAGTGGCAGCTTGTATCGAAATCAATACATGCGGCAGCGCATTTGGTCTCGAGAGTCCTTGTAATGTAGCAGTCAATTATTAATATGGATAATTGTACCTAAAATTGTGCATTAAACAATGCCGAGACATTTGTTTTTGAATTAATTTTTTAATTTTTAATAAAGTATATCATGATATACTGTTCTTTTAGTTTATATGGCAATGTACGTCGAAATGGCTTTGAAAATTTAAAACGGTTAACATAAAAAACGAATCCACATTTTTTTTTCCTTATTTTCCCCCACGAGGACCATGACTACTCTCGAAGCTATCAAGTTCGATAGAAAACAGATCAAGTTGCAGATATTGGATCAATTGTTATTACCGTATCAAACCAAGTACATCGATATAAATTCAATTGATGACGCTTTTCAAGTTATAAAGTTGATGCAAGTGCGTGGTGCACCTGCTATTGCAATTGTTGGTGCATTTTCAGTTGTGGTGGAAGTTAAACAATTGATATCGCAAAATAAACCAATTGACTACCTAATCAAGAGAATAGATTATTTGGAAACTTCGCGTCCTACGGCTGTCAACTTGGCTAATGCTTTGAATGACATAAAACTGATTTTGAACACTGAAGAAGTCAACCAACAAACTTTTGATATTGTTTACAAATATGCAACGGATTTATATGATGATGACTTATCCAACAATTATAAAATTGGCGAGAATGGGTTAAACTACATAATTGAAAGCTTGAAGCAAGAAAATTTCAAGGGACCGTTCTCAATAATAACCATTTGTAATACGGGGTCATTAGCTACTTCGGGCCATGGTACTGCTTTAGGGATCATTAGAACCACACATAGAGATTTAAAAGATCAACAGTTTCACTTAGACCAAGTATTTCCCTGCGAAACTAGGCCATATAACCAAGGAGCGAAATTGACTACTTACGAGTTGAATTATGAAAAAATCCCATTTACTTTAATTTGTGATAACATGGTTTCGTCTTTAATCAGAAGACAAAAAAATACAAGCCCAGTTAAATTTATCATTGTTGGTGCTGATAGAGTAGTCAAAAATGGCGATACGGCTAACAAAATTGGTACGTTTCAATTATCAACGATTGCAAAATATTTTGGTGGTATCAAGTTTATAGTTGCAGCCCCCAAGACTACAATTGATTTGAATACAAAAACAGGGCAGGATATTGTTATAGAAGAACGTCCAAGTAAAGAGTTAACTACATTGACTGGACCGGTCATTGTTGATTTAGCAACAAATCAAGTTGGAGAGAAATTAACTGTTGGCATTGCCACCCCAAACATAAACGTGTGGAATCCAGCTTTTGATGTTACACCACATGAATTAATCGACGCCATAGTTACAGAGGACAAAAACATTTATACTAAAGATGCAAATGGTAATTTCAATTTGAGTAAATAATATATGCGTGATAGATTACTTTTTCTTTCTTTTATTCTTTTTCTTTTTTGTTTTTGCTCCATTTTTGGGCAAGCTTTGAGTTGCAGAGTTATTGTCTGTTTTGGACTCGGTATTGTCTATAGCCTTATCACCACTGCCATTTGAGTCAGCCGAAACATCAGTATTGTTTTCCGATTTAGTAGATTTTAGTAGATTCTCCTGGTTGGTAGTTTCTATAATGGACTGGCTTATGTTAGTCTGTTGTTGAGCAGTGTGTTCAGTCAGTTTTTCCACCGACTTTCCAACAGTTGGATCTTTATCAACGGGATGTGCCAGATCCTGGTTATTAGCTAACTGGTCCACAGTTGACTCTTTTTCAATCGAGGATGTTTCATTTGTGCTTGGCTCTTCATCCGTAGTTGGCTTATTATCTACGACTGGTTCTTTAATTGAATCTTCTTTTGCGACTGATTTCTCACTTGTAATTGGTTCCTTTACTGTGGTTGTAGCTGGGTTTTCATCCGCAGCTGGTATTTCTTTTGTAGTTGGCTTTTCCTCTGCAGCTGGGTTTTCGTTCGTAGCTGATTTTTCATCCGTAGCTGGTGTTTCGTTTGTAGTTGGCTTTTCATCTGATGCTGGGTTTTCGTTCGTAGCTGATTTTTCATCCGTAGCTGGTGTTTCTTTTGTAGTTGGCTTTTCATCTGATGCTGGGGTTTCCTCCGTAGCTGGGTTTTCGTTCGTAGCTGATTTTTCATCTGATGCTGAGTCCCCATCTTCAGCTGGGGTTTCTTTTGTAGCTGATTTTTCATCTGTAGTTGGTTCTTGCTCAATTGTTGGCTTATCATCAGGTATTTCAGTTGATTCATCCTCGATGTGAGGTTCTGTCTTTGAATCCTGTGTGTTTAGCGAATGTTTGACCTTGACATCTAATCCCGACTCATTCTGTGCCACTTGTCCATTTTGGCCCTGACTTGCATATCTTAAATCATCAACATTATTCAGCTCTTGACTTGAACTCCTCAATTCATCCACATCATTCATTTTAGATAACTCCTCGCTTTCATTTTTCTCACTCAATGCTTTATTACCTTTCTGTTCGCTCGATAATCTTTCCGCATCAGGAGTAGCCTCCACCGAATCATCAGTGACCAACATTTCGTTATCTGAAATTTTGGCTTCTTGTGGGATCAACACGGGATTTACCCCAGATTCTTGCTCAATGTTTTGTTTCATTTTTTCATCCATCTGAATATCTTCGTCCGTTTGTAAATTATTCACATTCTCCCAAATGACTTGACCGGATATACCATAACCTGGTATATCACATAGCTTGACCCTAAAGTAATCTATATCTTTCAACAAGCTGTGCTTTTCATTGAAATCTTTGAAATTTGGTAATTTGACTAAACAAGTTTCAATAAATAGTTTTTTGTAGTTATCAAAAATTTGAGTTAAAATGAGCAGATAAATAATCGTGGGTAAATATTTGGTTAGCACTTTTGAGACGGTTAGCGTATCCTTGACTAGATCCTCCATGAACTGATGACATTGCTTTGGATGTTGGATTGGGACTGACCATGTGGTTGTAATCAACTTATTGCATGCTAAAACAGTACGATCTTTCATAATGTTGACAATTTTTGAAAATAATTCAGATTCATGATCCTTGAAAAAATCAATCACTTTAGGATCAAAGTCGATTTCAGTCAATAATGTAATTAAAAACTCAACGAACCGAATACATAAAGCTAAATGTTTGGTCGTTATATGTTTTAACCCCGCTGTTTTTGTTGCACCTGCACCAAGGACAGACTGAGAAGTTTTCAAATTCAAGTCTTTTAAAAACGACACCAAGTTGTTATCAACCGAATGATTTGGAAACACTTTCAGAACTACAATGTAATCTTTAATTTGTTCGATAATATTGACAGCCATCTTGGGTAACAAGAATTCTTGTTGTTTGATTGAAATTTGAGAAACATCGACACCACCATGATTGAAAGAATGGTAAAAGTCGAGATATTTTAGCCAATTCTCTTTTGGTCCTTTTGAAACATCAATTAATTCATTTAGATTGGCTTGTCCCTCAGATAATAAAGGTCGGTCCTCGCACACTTTCCAGGTTTCCTTTGCCACTTCCAAGGTCATTTCTTTAATCGAATTCATATGAAACCGATGCACAAAGTAGGTTATATGATTGTTAAACCACTCACCTAAAACACTGCCGGTGAAGGTTGGATTGATCATTTCACATTCATTCAAATACGACGAAGTTATCGAATACAATTTCAAGTAATATGCAACAGACAAGTCTGCGGTTTGTTCAGACCTTACACTGATAATCTTCATCACCCTTATTTGCGCCAACTCTATAGCTTTATAAATGGCTCTAGTTATATCCAACGACATTATGTCAAGTTCATTATCGGTTAATGCTAAATCCAACAATACTTTTTGATGCATTGTCAATCTCCTTAAACATTCAGACAACTGACAATATATTTTTATAAACATTTGTTCAAACTCTTTTGGCGTCAATATTTTAATACTGTTGGATAATTCAGAATTCTGGGGTAAATTTTGTTTTATTATGTCTTTGATTTCGGTTATAAATCTGTTTTGATACATTAGGTAAGATTGAGACAAATTCCCCGATTTCAGCAAGTTCTTAATCAACTTTGATAGTATATTTTTGGTATCTTGATTAATATTAAGATAGCTTGTATTTAAATTTTTTCTAGTTTTGTCTCTAAAATTCAAACGATATAATGTGTCTTCGTTTGGAACGTTGAGATAATGGTTTCTTAAATCGGAAATCATTACATTCACAAATTCATTAGAAAATTTGGTTGAACATTGCGACTTTAAAGTTTGCAAATCATTCCGTAAGTTAACAAATGCTGGTAGATTCATCAAGTTGGCTTTAAACTCTCCTTTCCCCATTAGTAGATCTTCTGTTTTTATTATTGTATCCAAACATTTTTCGACATCTTTTTCAAAGTATTGATTTGCCAATTGGAAAGTTAACGTTATGTACTGAATTTGAATGATGGAATGTTCAAATTGTTCAACTTCTTTTAAATGATTCATTTTATTTAGAATTTCACTTCCTTGCTGCGACTGATTTTGAAGTGAATTTAGACTTGTTAAAATATCATTATATTGATTCACTGCTTTTTTGGATTTTGAACATACATTCTCAATATCATCAATTGCATTGAAAAATGAATCTGAAGAGTTTTCAATTTCTTTTATCAATTCCATCTCTACCACATCTAGATAATTCGATAATCTATCTTGTAATGTAGAACTATTAATTAATGTGGCGAAATCTTGATCCTGATCATCTTGTAAAACCTTTTTGAAAACCCTTGGGTCATCCAATCTAAAATTCGAATCTACAAACACTTTTGGAATTGAATCGAAATTGGATTCAATTTTTTCCAATAAATCCTTGGTCAAATGGTTGTAACTCGATTCAAATTGTTTATAATCCTTAATCACCGGTTTGTAATATTTATCCTCCAACTCTTGGTTCGGAACTTTATGTTTCAATTTACTCAATTGTATTTGCGGTATATCTTTTATTGTAGGAGCATTTACATTGTAAATGATATCTTGGCCACCATTCAAAGTTAGGTGTGATTTGGTTTTATTCTTCTTGGCTCGTGCCAAATCAGACCCTATCGTTAATTCATATATAGAGTTAGGACCCAACGGCGAATATACATCCAAATTGTTGTTGAAATAACCCAGACTCAAACTTTCAGTATCTATTGATGTTCGAGGAAGAAACGAAGTTGTTGAACCCGATCTTTTATGAGTATTTAAATTTGGAGTCAACAATGGATTAGATGATGTTTCTGATTCATTCGCCAAGTCGTCATTAAGATTAACACTACTGGTATCGGTTGACAAACGACTGGGTAGGTTCAAAGAATCATCCATACTCATGTTGATAGAACAGAAAAAAAAAAAAAAAACTAGAAAAATAAACAAACAGAAAATTTGAAAAACTGAGTAAACTTGATGTCGAGTAGTCGGGTATTAGACGAGTAAAAGCTGCAATATCATTTAGTAATAGACAATGAAACCCGATCACATAAAGTAACCACTATATTATGAGCTAGACAAATACTGGTGATTGATTGTTATTAGCTGGGTTGATAGAGTCTGAGAACCACCATACTATGAAGTAAACAATTGTCGGTGATTGATTTTTGTTAGTGGGGTCAATCCTAAGATTTGAATAATCACTGTATTATGAAGTAAACAAATACCGGTGATTGATTGTTGTTAGTGGGGTTGTTTATCAGTGTTTAGCCATTCAGGACAATTTACCACCTCGACGAACAATTGAATGATATAGTATTCAGGGCTTGATGTTGTCAAAAGCTAGTGAATTTTTGTGATCAATGTCAAACATTACTGCAGTTTTATCGACAAACGTATATGGTAAAGTCGGTAGTAACGGGTTGATAACTTGCACTTTGATGATAAACTTTCAAGTAATACCAAGTCAAGTTTTTAATTAATGGCTGGATGACAACCGAATATGCTAGGTTTCACTCGAAAGATTCCTAATTGAAGAATCATAAAGCTATAAGCATTTAAGTTGTTAAGCTGTCAACATATTTACATCAATGCACTGAACTAGATGACAAGTGTATCAGATATACCGCAGCCAACTTTTGATAGTGACGTTATTTTGTTAACAAAGGGTATTAAGATGAAAAGATTACAGAATGAACCCCACTGGCTTGCGTCACAAATTCTCCATACAAACACGATGCTATCATTCGATCAATGCATAAAATTAACTACAAAAAAATCCAATTTAACCCGGGAAGCTTAATTTTATTGTTGAGTTTGTATGGTGCGGCCAAAATGTTGGGGTCCTGTGTGGGGTCGGTGACAAAAATTTTCATTTATAATACGCCATCGGTCTCATCGGTTTCAAATATTTTTTTTTTTTCTTATTATTGTCAATTGTACTCTCGGAGTTGGAAAATAGAAGCTTTAAAGATCAGCTCAGGTATTCACAAAATTTATTCGACCCAATGCCTTCCACTTCATCTCAAAAATCGACCGAAAGTGACGACTCTAACCTTATTGGTAAAGTTGAAGTTGCAGGAGACCGTGGTGAGTTTGTTGTAATCAATAAACACAAGTATTATCGCCATGAATTGATGGCTGCGTTTGGTGGTACTTTGAATCCAGGAGCTACACCATATCCTACAATCAATATCAATCCAGCGCCAGTTGGGTTATGTGGGTTTGCGTTGACAACTTTTGTGTTGGGATTATACAACACGAAAGCAATGGGTATTACCGTCCCCAATGTTGTTGTATCATTGGCTTGCTTTTATGGTGGTGCTGTACAAGTAGCTGCCGGGCTATTGGAATGGTTAGCTGGCAATACATTTGGGTTGACGGCGTTGGTATCATACGGTGCCTTCTGGCTTGCCTTTTCAACTATTTATATAGATAGTTTTGGTATTACAAAAGCTTACGAGGGAACAGACCAGTTGGGAAATGCCGTTGGGTTTTTGTTGTTGGGGTGGGCATTATTTACAGTTATGATTTGGTTGACCACGTTAAAGTCGACAGTTGCATTCAGTCTGTTGTTTTTCTTTTTAGCAATTACATTTTTTCTACTCGCTGCTGGCAATTTAACTGGTAAATTTGGGGTAACCAGAGCAGGTGGTGTTATTGGATTTATAACTGCTGTAATTGCTTGGTATAATGCATTTGCGGGCATTGCAACACCAATGAATTCATATGTCCAACCATATTCAATTCCATTACCAGGAAATGTCATTTTCCCAGCAAAGAGATAATCTAGACCAGGTCAGTTTAGTTTAGTTTAGTTTAGTTCAATTTAGGTTTATTTTATTTATGTCAATATTTTCGTTAGAGATACCTTTTTTTATACCTTATTATTCTCAAGCTCCACAGTAAATGTAAAAACGCTGCACGCATGGCAGAGAGGAAAAAAAAAAATAATTATTCATTACTAATTATTAATCATGTCAGAATCCAAACCTAAACAACCTAAACCATGCTGTGTTTGTATCGAAGAGAGACAGAAGAGAGATGAATGCTCGTTATACCACGGAATAGAATCCAAAGACTGTCAAAGCATCATTGGCCAGTACGTCAAATGTATGGAAAGTTATGGGTTTAAAACAAATACACTCCAATGAAGAAGCTGGGTGGTGTTGGCTGATCTTGTAAATAGTGAGTAATAGACAAAGTTCTCCAGTATCATATATTTATGCCTCTATAGATTGATACGATTTATGTTGCTCTTCGTATTCTTGTCTTACTTGATCGATATCTTCCCGTCTCAAGCTTTCAGTTTCGTTGTCAAAGTCAGGATACTGAGCGTAGATTTTGTCATTTGTGAATTTCCAAAACTGGTTTCGGATAAAGTTATCAATTAGGATTAATTGCAAACAATTCATTATTATCGGCACAATGAACATTATAATAAAGATTTCAAACTCATCCGAGTAGTCGTTCAACCAGCCGAGTAAAATGTTTTTGCAAAACCAAAGCAACTGGTATTCAAACAATTCAACAACAAAGTATAGCAAAATCTTGGTAATCATTAGCGAACAAAAATAAATCATCAATTGCTTCAAATAAGCAGTGATACTTGGCTTGTTAATATCGGGACCATACTTGCCACTCTCTATATTTGTGATTTGGAAGTAGTCCTTACATATGTGATTAACAAGTCTAAAAATCAAATATAAGATGTAAACACCAATTGTACAATCCAATACAAGGTTTAGAAAGTACCAGTCACACGCGTCATCGTCGATTTCCTCCTCCAACACCATAAATACCTCTGACGTTTTCAATGTAGATAGTATAATGTTGAAAATATGTACACCAAAGGCTCCGATCAATTGTTTACTCACATCAAACACCCATATCTTGAAGTTCCGTCGTATTGGATACTCGAAAAATATACGCTTAACTAGCAATGATGACAAACATAGTAATCCAAGTAAAAACTGAGTGAATAACGAAAAGGACCCAACCAATTCACACTTGTCTTTATCACTTGATATCATCATGGGTTTATAGTTGCGGTGTCAATTCTATATTGCGTTTTTAAATCCTTTTTTTTTTTTTGGGCTTTTTCTTGTTTTGCCTCCTTTTGTATCTAATCAAATTTATATATATATTTTTTTTTTATTTATTTATATATTTTACTTTACAAGTACTTTTCATCATTGACCAAAGAAATGTTTTGCTAATCCTTTAGCTTGACCCATTGGACTTGGACTTCGTATTCCGTTTTGATCAGCTACTTTGCTCAATGTGTTGTAACTATTATCCTTCTTGTTTAAAATCAACCCGTCGTCCTCTGAATCAGTTTCCGAGTCAGATTCTTGAAATATAAAGGTATTATTATTATTACGCTGTGGTTCAACTTCGGATCCAAATGCATTTTCTGAAGTTGTCTGCGGTGGCAATGGCTTTGATTTCGATAAAGATAACGATTCATTGTCGTCATTATCGAAAAATTGCTGACTCAATGAGTTTGAACTTGCTGATTGCTTCTTCAATGTCGGGGGTTTTTGAAATATCGATTCTGCCAATTGTTGGCTGGATCTTCTCGTACCTATCGACAAGCCTTCATCTGATTCTGAGTCTGATTCTAGATTTGGACCGTGACTGATGACCAATGGAGATGTTGGCTGCTGGTATGATTGGTGGTATGCTACTGGTGACGTTGGTAAACTATAGGGCGATGAATTTGACGAATTTTCGTTATTTTGATCATATTCGAAATTGGACCCAACACCCAAGTTTTCGGGTACATCTACTATATCGGTCTGTTGGTTGTTATATTGTGGATAGTCGCATGTGTAGACAGTGTTGTAATCATAATAATAATCATAACCTCTGCTGCTATCGTTATTCACATTGTGAGATAGACTCGATGTGTATGGGTTTTCTTCATCGCTGGACTCTTCATCTGAACCATAATTCAAAGTAGTCGATGGCAAAGATTGAATACTTTTGTATGATTTTAATGAATGCAAACTCGAGTCATCATTCTTTTTCATTGTTAACGGGTGTGAATTCGACTTTACATTCAAGAAAAAACCTTCTTCTTCTTCTTCTTCGTCATCTTCGTCGTCATCGATGTTTTCTCTAAACTCTTGATCATCATCATCCTCGTATTGACTTTGATAATAATGCTCGTTTTCGTCATCGTAATCATCGTAATCCTCATCATAATATTCATCATCACTGGTGTACTCGTCAACGGCCATGCATTGATCAACGACTTCATTAAAACGTATGTGTCTGTTCTTTTTGTCAATTTCTTGTTTGTCATGCACTTGTTTCTTCTCCGGTAGATTTTTATTATTTATCAAGTCTTGAAATTTGGCGATACTTGAATTTGTGGTTGACTGGTTATTGTATTGATTATTTAGTTTGTCACTTAATGCTTTTATATCGAAGAACTCGTCATCTTTTGAAATATGCTTTGGTTTTTGACTCTTCAACTGTTGCTCCTTTTTTTTGTTATACAACTGGGTTGCCAACTGTAATTTCAATAGGTTTGAATGAGATATAATCAGTTCTTCAATCGTTCTTTTCTTCAAAATCGGCTTTGGTTTATAGCTCGATGATTTCTTCTTTGGTAATAATATGTCTCCAGCAACTACCGACGTACCAGTGGAGAAAGATGACGACGAAATCTCATCGTTTTCTTGGGATTTATCGTCCTTCATGATAGGACCATATAGCCAAGTTACATCACAATCTTTTGACCAGTTGACAATTTCGGGACTCACAGTTTTTAAATTTGATCTTCGTTGTGCCCATGTTCTCCAACTTGCATTTTCTAACCTAGCTGCGTTTGCAACATCTTTCTTTCTGCTAATGACATATCTCCAACTTTTCCATATATCAGAAACATCCCACTGATGAGATAAGTAATCAACATGACGGGATGGCTCAACTGTTAGATCAGTGTCATCATGAGGTTGCAATTCGGGACTTTGTAAATTATAGCTGGATGAAGTAGCTGACAAATTCGAAGTTGATTCTACTGGTTTATTGTCCTCTTCTTCTTCCATTGTTCCGTCTTCCTGACTCTGTAGAGATGCTTGATGATGCTGTTCTTCTTGCTGATGTTGTTGAGGTTGAGGTTGAGATTGTTGTTGTTGTTGTTGTTGCTTGTCAACTTTATTTTTATCGGGTATGAATTCATCTAGTAATCCCATCGAGCGAGTACGCTTTAGCTTGAAACTGGTTTGATTGAAATGGTCATCCAGCTCTGCATCGATGTGTTGACTAGTAGTGTTTTCACTATGGAAAACTTCACCAGACATGATTATAATTGTTGAATTAAAATGCTATGAAAAAAAGAAAAAAAATAAAAAAAGAGAGAAAACGAATGAGAATAAATTAGACAAAGTCAATTTTCGAGTAATTAATCCCCATTCTTGCAATGTGCAAATAACAAAGACATATGGCATAAGAAACTGGGGCAATTGAACTAGGCCATATCATACAATGAAGTCGATGATTATTTCCTAGAACAACCACCGTCGTTTACCCCTGGCTACAAGTCAATATCTCCATTCAACATAACCAACTTGGGACTTGAGTTTGAAAGGGAACAGAAACAGGAATAGAGGCAGAAATAGAGACATATGAATTGGTTAGTGTCATTTACAGTTCGATTTATACTATAAAAACCTCCAATATATGGTTGTCGGTCAATTGTTTCAAGAAATGACACTATCATCAAATTTGACTCAAAAAAAAATGATTTTTGACACTTGAATCGTCAATTCTGGTTTTATTTTATTTTATTTTTTTTTTTTTATTTTCATCTTTTCATGTCTTTTTTTTTTTGCAGTTTTCTTCAGGTGATAATGAAGAGGTGAGCAGGGACAGGAAAAGTATGGAGACAATAGTATTAAAAGGGTAAATCAATGCTCCCACTGATCTGCAGAAAGAAAGAAAAGAGAGAGACAGAAAAAAAAATGGACTTCGGACATTTATACAGACAGATAGCGGGTAAATACGGTTGATGCCCCCCTGTGAGGACGGAGAAACTAGCAGAGTTTATCCATTATACATTTTAAGCGTATGAAAAACTGACAGCTGGTTAACTGAATTCCACCCATAAGACGTACCCTACCCTTTGCCTATTGTCTTTTGAAGCCATGTTAAGAGACATGTGGGTTTAATTTTCCACCATGACACGGTAGTGTACAGCGTCGGAAAACTTGTCATGCCAATGTAACGTTACATTTTGGGTGGACGGGGAATTTTGGTTTTTCTGTTGCACATTGATTTAATCCGATTTGTGGAGTAAAAACTGTAATTAATAAAAAACGTCCATGTATCGAATTAAAAACTATTAAATATATATATCTATATATGAATTATCTATTCCCATTTGGTTTTACAAACATTTGGGAATTCATCTTCTTCAACTGTACTACTACCACCTCTAAAATTATATTTACAAGCATACTTTTTAATTGGAAACCACCAATAAACCAACATACAAATGACGTAGACACCCAACACAACAACGAAATAATTCATTGTTTCTGCACTCACTGGATACGTAGCTGGAAAACTGAAAAAGACTAATGCAAATATACACCAACTCAATAAAATCAAATTGCAAAACACACCAAACTTGCCCAACCAAAATGGCCCGTGGTTAATCTGTCTCTTTCTAACTAGTAAAAATATCGTTGGTATCGAATAAGCAATCAACAAGAATGACACACACGCCAAAGCTGTTGCTTGCAATGCAGCGTCTGAAAACACCAAAACGGAGACAATGGTGACTATCACTGTGGAAAACAAGTGGGCGTAGAAAGGACCTCCAGTTTTAGGGTCTATGATCGACAAGTATTTACTCAAAGGTAAACCTTGATCTCTAGCGAATGACCAACACAATCTGGCTTGCCATGTTTGACAAGCAACTGTACAACCACTAGCGGTTAAAAATACTAGCGAACCTAAACATATAGCACCAGCCTTATTTCCCAACGCTTGGTAGTATATATCCAAAATAGGCAAGCCAGTGTTGGAGTTGATAATTGCATCCAAGTTACGTACACAAAAAAACATTGCAATCGAGTAAGTAAAACTTGTAATGAACCCAATGGCAACAGTACTTAAAACACCTTTTGGAATATCTTTCTCTGGTTCAGAAGTTTCTTCACTCAAATGGCAGATTGAATCCAAACACGAAAAAGACCATGCAGGATTAATCAACCCAACAACGAAAGCAATACCTTTTGAAGACCAACCAGTGTTGTTTGCAAAGTCAACAAACACAAACTTGGCTGTGTTGTAATTATTTCTTGAACATACCAACACAGTTATAGTGATTATAACATAAGATGTCAATGAAATACCGAAAATACTGTTACCGATGAGGGGCAAAAACCTATGCCAAATATTAAAAGTGAACAAAAACCAATTCACAATATTATAGATGATGAACACTTGCCACTTTGATGTTACGTGATCAGGATGTGCCAAGTTCCAGAATCCCAACAACTCATAAGCTAACGCCAAGTTCATACTTGCTGTTGTGAAAATTGATCCACCCCACGATATTGAGCCTGTAATATACGCCCAGAACGACGCATACCTTTTTGGCGCCAAAACTCTTGCCCAAACATACTGGCCCCCAGCACTGGGCATGGCACTAGCCATCTCCCCCAAAGTACATGCGATACAGATCGACACGCAAGCAACAATCAAGATACCATACACAATCAACAATGGTCCTCCACTTTGTATCCCCGTAATCAAGGAACTACTGATACCTAACCAGGAATTTGTAAGTGAAAAACCAATCATTGCTAATGACAAATTTGAAAAGTTTCTTTTCATTTCACCATCTTGTTTACTGATACCACTTTCATTATCTTCACTCAACTTGTTGTCAGGGAAAGTAGCAGAGGTGACTTCTAGTTTTTCGTCCGGTATCATCTTGAAGAATAAAATTTACAAAAGAATGAAAGCTGTGTGGAGGTTCTTCAAGATAGGAATAGGAATAGTAATAGGAATAGAAATGAAAAAAAAAAAAAAAAAGAAAATAAAAATAAAAAAAAAAAGAAAATTTGGTGCTTTGATTAAGAGAATGTAAACTTTTATCGATTATCTGCACCAAATGAATCTGGGTCGTGTTCAACGGCTCAACTAAAAACTATCGTAACCATATTTCGATGATATAGTAAATCTGAATGTATATAAACGTATATAAACACCACCATCAAATTAGGCAAAAAAAAAAAAAGATATAGAGTATACTATTGGCAAAACATGCCGCACAACTGATTTCATTAATTGTAATTGGATCGATTGCTGTGAGATTGGTTATTATTTTTTTTATTTTTTTTTACGAGAAATCGCCGATAAATGAGTGTGGTTAAATACTCAATCTAAACGCTTTTGTGTTGATCTGTAAACTTATTAATACAAGGTCTAAATTGACTCTGGAATGTATAATCAAGTCCAATCGACTCGGTTCATTCATGCAACAACAAACATAGAATACAAAAAAAAAAAAATATACGAGAGATATGTGTATTGTTTTCCATGATCTAGTAACGGATATTTGTACCATCTGACACCTCTCTTTCATTAATATTCCAATTCCAGACAAGTTCTTAAAAGTACAATTTTAATCTATCCATCCGGGTATCGCATTTTTTAAAGATCGAAGTATTGAAAATTTTAGTACATTGAACAAATCTCTTGGAAAGAACGAGCTCAATATGATATCAAAAACTGACACACGTTGAGCTCTAACTCGTTCAATCATAAAACATATTTTCAAACTTTATAATGCACTGTCTATAGGAAGGAAGAAAACTTTTGGACAAAGTTAATGAGAAGAAGAAAATTTGTTTTGCTTCACGATGCCTTTTTATATATATACTCAAATTTGCATCCAAACATCAACATTGAAACATATTTGTTGTTTTTTTTCTCGTTCTTCATCTTGACATTTATGACAATAATGTTTGGCAACAACAAACCAACCGATCAATCACAACCACAATCGTTTCCTGCATCGATCAATTCAAATGGTAATAAACTATTGCACGAGTTACTAGAATCGGCAAACAACTTGCCCAAACAGAATGATAACATACAATTGGGCTCGATCCACCTTACATTGAATGAATTGCAGCGCAAGTCTGAACAATTAAAGAGAGATGAACACGATAAAAACTATACAAAGGCTCACTATTTGTTGGCCGGTAGTGGTATAAGTGCCGAGGACATGTTGGAGCAAATTAATTCAATCCACATTCCGCAGAATAATTCCACTGTGACCCAAAAGAATCAAAACGAAATTGAAAATTACCTCGCTAATAAAAAGGACGAAAGCATTTTGAGTACGATTGAACAGAGCTTACTGTTGGCATCAAAAGACTTTGACAACTATATCAACTCAAATATAACAATCGACTGGAAGATTAGACGCGATGAATTGAGAAAATCGGTAGGCTTGAGTACCGCCAAGAATGATGTTAAAAATTCAGTTGTTTGGAAATCACCGGGCTTATCAACTATTTTAAGCACCAATACAAGTACTAAACAAATCACGAGGGAGAAATTCGAAAACAATGCAAAGATAATCTATTCGTTGAATGAATCAAGGTTGAAAAATATAAATTTCCCATTATGTCTTAATTTCAATGAATTGAATAAAATTCAAAATGATTTAAGGTCAAAACAAATTTCTGAAATTTGGAAAATCTTGATTGATTTAACCGACGAGAAAAACTCAAAAGCCAATTTGCAAGGTAAATTCAAAGATTCCAAAATCGATAGTTCAATAATTTCAACTTCAAAGAATTATCTACAACAAGAATTTTTCAATTACATTGATGAAATCTATGTTAAAGATCAAAACAAACCTGAAATTTTCACGGCAACGACAAACGTCAATAAAATTTCCTTCTTTATTCATAAAGTCGTGCTTAAAAATGATAGTGAATTGGTCAACCAGACATTGTTGATCAACGGTATACCAATTTGGGCAATAATATTTTATATGTTGAGAGCAGGATTACATCAAGACTTGTTGGAATTCGTAGATGCGAACATTAGCTCATTCAATAAGTTTGATAAAAATTTCCCAGTTTACATGAGAAAGTTTATCGAGAATAAGTTGACATCCGAGTTAAATGAAAGGTTGCATTCTGAATTTAATCAACAATTCCAGTTTATAATGTCAGACATCACCAGTGGCAATTACGATCCGTACAAGTATTCAGTGTACAAAATAATCGGCAAGTGTGATTTGAGTCAAAAATCTTTACCACCAGCGTTGAATTTGAGTATTGAAGATTGGCTTTGGTTTCACTTGAGTTTAATCACCGAGAATATTGCAAGTTCGAGAATATTTGAAAACTATACATTGCAAAACTTGCAATCCAAAGTGTTAACTTTGGGTGCATCAAAATTCCAAACAAACTTGAACAACAACTCGTTATACTTGAAAGTTTTGATTTTAATTGGATTGTACGAAGTTGGGGTTAATTTTGCATTTAAATTTTTAAACGAGTGTGATGCAGTACATTTAGCTATAGGATTGAATTATTACGGGTTGTTGAAAACGACAAACAACAGTCAGGACTTATTGCTGAATAAATTTGAAATCAATTTCAGTAAGTTGATTGGAAGCTACGTCACAAGTTTCAAATTGAGTGATCCAAAAGTTGCGTGCCAGTACCTAATTTTGATAGGATTGAATGAAGAAGATTTAACAATTTGTTATGAAGCAATAAGAGAATTGATATTGATCAGTAGGGAATTTACAATCTTGCTTGGACAGTTGAATCAAACCAATGGTTCGAAGATTCCTGGTGTTTTAGAGAACCAAAGAAGCTTGATCAAACTCGATAATCTTAAAGATTATTATTACACGATTATTGAAACTAGCGCCAAGAAATGCGAGGAAGAAGGCCGAATCTTTGATGCATTGCTATTATATCAATTAGGGTGCGATTACAACACAGTCTTGACATTGATAAATAACTTATTGTCTGAATTATTATCGACGACGGACTTGAACAAGTCTATCATTGAGATTGGAAATTATGAATTGAACCAAACTGTAAATACAGTGGACAATAACATTATTTTAAAGTCGCAACATATCTTGAATGTTTTCAAATCTAATAGTCATATTTTACAATCAATTTCAATTGACAATAAGCAAACTTGTGAATTGCTATTATCGATAATAGATGTCAGAAAAGAGTTTTTGAACCATCAATATAACAAGGTTATTGATGACATTAAGAATCTAAATTTGGTACCGATTTTGTCAAACGATGATTTAATCACAATTCGAAATTACTCCGACTCGATATCGAATGGCTCGATTAATCGAAACTTGGTAAAGACCATCCCATCTTTGTTGATCTTGGTGATGACTTCGATATCGAATTTGAACTACAATATCATGACTAAAAAATACAAAGTTTCAAATGAGAAGGATGAAGTTGAAAAGTTGAGACAAATCGGCAAGAATTGTATGATTTACGCTGGTATGGTACAGTACAAGATGCCAAGGGAAACGTATAGTTTGTTGATCAATATAGAATCATCTCTTTAGAGAGAGATATATTAATTTACATTATTAATCAAATAACATTTTCTCTGTGTATTTAGTCATCAAATAACATTTTCTCTGTGTATTTAGTCATCGCGCGATAGGATTGAAAAAAACCCCTAATGACTCCTCCCCTTGCGTCATCGTTTGAGAAACTACACCAAGAGTATCAAAAGTCGTTTTATAAACCAGAGCCGGAGATAATTTTATCGGATCAAATCATCGTGATAAACAAATTTTTCACACCCCAATTATGCAAAGAACTAGTGTCCTCGTTTGAGAAGTTGAACTTGACAACAACGCCAAAGGTAAAGTCAAGGGAGTATGCCACTAGAATCAACGACCGCTGCGTCATCAACGATTTGAGCACCGCACATACCTTGTGGCACTACTTGCAAGCTATACTATCGTCGAATACCTACCATGACGAGTCGATAGCTGAGGTTAACCGCAGTTTTGAACACGCAGTGGGGTTGAACCCACAACTACGCGTGTACAGGTATAAGAAGGGCCACCATTTCAACAAACACTACGACGACTCGGTCAAGTGCCCGATCCCGCCATTGGGAAAGAGTCAAGGCACGACTAAATGGACGCTACTCATTTATTTAACCGATGAGTTCGATGGCGGGTCGACTATCTTTTATGACAATAAGAAAAAGATTGAGGTCAAGCCTAGCAAGGGGATGGCGTTGTTGCACAAACACGGCGACGATTGTTTGTTGCACGAGGGCGAGTTAGTGACCAACGGCGAGAAATGGATCTTGAGAAGTGACGTTGTTTTCTGATACCCATTAAAACATAACCTGAATTAAAAAGGATAGAGTTGTACTAACAAAAGCAATCATAGCTACAATACTTTGAACAGGACTAAGAAGACCTATAGCAAGCAGACTACTAATTCCACAAAAAAAAATATACAAACTAGTATTTTGCCACCTAAGGATAAGAGAAAGACAATGAATCTCAGATCGTGCCCCCGAAACCCCCCACCCCCGGGTTACGATCGAATTATTTCTGGTTGATTTTTATTTGGTGACTAATGAAGAAATCACTCGTTTCGTCAAACACGTCATCCAGGTCGATGATCCTGTCTTGGATCCATCTACTCAACTTTGATCGCACTCTAGTGGTGTACCTACTATCGATCAAATATATAGTTGCATAATCGTTGATATGACGGATTGACCTTCCGATAGATTGGTTTATCGATTTCATACATAGATTTTCGTAATACTGGCGCGATTTCTCCTTTGACTCCTTGTGGGTGGCCCCTTTTCTCAACGATTCAGTTTCGATATACTTCATCTTGGTCATGATCTCACCTGAATATAGATTTGGATAAGGCAAACCAACCATTACGACGGCTCGAGCCAAATTGTCTGAAAAGTTGATTCCTTCGGATAATTTACCTCCAACGATGGAAAATAGTATACTACCATTAACGTTTTTAGCGACACTTGACGAGTATTGAGCCAATATATCAACGCTGGATTCCTTCGTTTCATAAAATATTTCCTTCTTGATGGAATTGAGAATCTGGCTAGATTTCCAAAAACTCATCACTTGGGATAAATAGTTGTAACTTGGAAAAAACACAACCATGCCATGCGGCACAACCGCCGACAACCTCGATATAAATTTGCCTAGTTCCGTTAATTGGTGGTGGTTATTCCTCTGCTCATACAGGAAATCAAACTTGAAATTATTGAAATTGGATATTGGGAAAACCTTCAAGTTTTCCCTTGGGATGATGTGGTTGCAGCTGAATTGCTTAATCTTGGTTTTATCCACTTGCGGGAATAAATTATCGATAAAGTCGCTCATTGGCTCCATTGTGCCCCCACATAGCAAAATGCACTTGGCCTCATCGACCAACTGTTTGAAAATGTGACTTGGATCAAGCAACATATAACACAACTTGGTGGTCCCGTCGGACTTTTCCCAGAAAAACTTGCCCTCGTTGCTTGGATTACTCAAGCATTTCAAAAACTTGATAATATCAAATAGTAGGGGCTGCGCAGAAGTAGCTCCGTCAATCTTCTCAATGTATGATTCAATCTTGAATGCTATTTTTGTTCTTGACAAGAACTTATCCAATTTGTCAATGTTGATCAAGTCACCAGTTGACGATTTGAAAATGTCGTCGACATCGACTTGTTGACCTTGGATATTACTATCGCAAGAAACAAATTTGAGCAATATAGTACACATTTTGATCAACTTTTGTAGGTTGATTCGATTTCCCGAATTCAACCGCTTGGAGAACTTTTGAAAGTATATCTTGAGCGACCTGATGACCTTGTTCAATTGGTCTTGTGAGATCGATACTGAATATAGCGACGTTATTGCATCGATGATGTTGTGCGCCTCGTCAATGATGATGATTGAGTTTTTCAAGTCCAAGTTCATCACCGATCTCGTCGAGCTCTGGAACATGAGTTGATAAGGTAACGATACGATTTCGAGTAGATCGGTGATTTTCCGGTTCGAATAGTACGGACACACTTTAAGCTCCTTGCCCAAGTTATTCAATTCTTCAATGTCACGGATCCGACTGATGCTCAAGTCGTTGTATTCATCAGTTGAGACATTGGACGACCAATACTGACACCCTTTGGTTTTCTGTAAATCTATGCACGAGTCATTCAAAATGTGAACGTTTTTCTTTGAAAGCTTGTCATTTACGCATAACTGTTTTCTAGAACCAAGGGATAAGTACTTGACGCGTTCATCGAGGTCGGAGAATGACGAGTCAAATTTGGTCAACCGCAACTGGCTGCTGAACTGGTTCAACTGCGAATGTGTCCTCGAGCAGTAGTATATTTTTATCGGGCACTGGTTCACGAACCTGGTTTCTTGCTCTTTACCCTTTTCTAGCAACTGTTTGATTTCGTTGGAGATTTTCTTGTTTTCATCGTCGTCGTCGTCACTGAGATAATCCTGCGGGAGATAGTCCGAATCATCAGTCACAACTTTAACCTTTTTTGTTTCTTTCAACTCAATGTCTTTTCTAATTTTCAGCTGGAAATTCTTGTCCACCAGGTCCAAATGTTGTTCAAACTCTTTTAATTTCGACTTTGTTTGATCAACGATTAAATCGCGGTATTCAGCTTTAACCCACTCAGGCTCTGAGTCTGAATCGTCATCAGACAAGCTTGGATTCTCACTATTACTATCTTTCACCGCTTCAAAAGTGTTGTTTCTCTTGTAATTCCTCAACCACGTCATGGTGGAACATATCAACGATAGTGTTTTCCCCGTACCTGTTGGACTCTCAAATATGCCAATTTTGTATCCGTTGTCTATACAGTCATAGATCTGCGCCATCAACGCGATCTGGATGTCATATGGTTTGTATGGATGGTTGAAACATTTCGGGGCCATTGAAAAAGTAAATCATATAAACACAAACAAACAAATAAATAAGCAAGCATGTCAGTGTCAATAGATACCCTCAAAATCCAACGAATAGACGTGGCACTAACGATCTCGGATCCAATCCAGGTGTCTGACAACCTCGAATTCTTTATCAACACCTACAACGAGTTGTTCATCCTCGAGCCCCGGTTGCCAACGTTGCACAAGATAATCAGGTCGAAAAAAGTGTCACTACTCACCAACGAGATCAACAAGTCGCTAGTGACCAAGGAATTGTTCCATGTCGTACAGTCATTCAGGCGGAATGAGGTTGGCGAGCTACCGTTGGGCAGATTTCTCAAAATTGTGTTTAAAGACGTGGACGAGGACTTGACGTCCAATTTCAACTTACAGGAGCCGATAATAATCCACCACGAGGTCAGCGACAACTGTATCGAGAGCAGAGCGAGTATATTTGCTACATTGTACAACTCGGGGGAATTGCTAGTATTCCAAAGGGAGAATTTCTCCAAGGACAAGTATTACCTCAAGGTCAACATGTTTGAGACTTTAACAAGACACTATGATTTACCGTTTTTGAAGAGCACGGGCGAGTTCGTGGTTAGCAAGCACGAATTCCAAAGTTTAAAGATTAATTACTTTACGTTTGGGAAATTGTTTGATGACTTGATTCTAACGATTGTGGACCACAATAACAAAATCACAACGTGGTTGATTGACAAGCGGTTCAACTTGACGTTGATCGATGAGCTACAAATGGAATTTAAGGTGGTTAGAGTTAAATGGTTCGACGACAATCTATTGGTACAAGGCTTGGACAACTCGATCCATTTGAATGACACGTTGGTGTTGCCACCTCTGAGATTCCAGTTGAGCCAGCTCGAGTCAATCGTGTATAACGATGTACGATACTACATAACTACGTGTGTGAACAAGGTTATCATTTTCACCAGCGACGAAAAATACGAATTCAAGACGGGTGAATTTTTGACATGCACTTCGATAATCACCGGGGTTATAGATGAACAATTAAAGTTGGTGTTGTCGTACGAAGTGGGCACCATCCTACTGATTACATTTAGTTTAACCACGAAGGAGTTTACGCTTGAGCCCAACGATGCTGAGATTACCAAGATGATGGAAAGAATAGTTGCCACCAACGAGTTGGAGTTTGAAGACCAATTGATCGAGAACGCGACTGTCAAGGTGATCATCCAAGGGATGAAAAAGGTCTCGAAAGACTTGTTGGCAATCATGTACAAGGTTGTCCCCAAGGACGCAGTGTACTATCGTTCATTATCCTACATTGATGGACGGATCGACTTTATCAAGTTGGAAACCCCGATCGACGTGGCTAGGGATAACCATGCATTAACGACTTCCAACCTGAAATTGGTGAGGTACTGTTTTGAGAATTTCGCAAGCATCCCCAGTATAGATGACGGTATAACCAACGCGGACGAGATGGAGTCGAATACGCGGTTCATCGAACACTTCACCGAGTACACTGCCAACCATCCGCTTTTGAATAAAGTCAACGTCAAGACGATTGAGTTGAAGGATACCTTGAAGCAAACTATCTTTGACAACTTTTTGCACAATCAAGATATCATCCACTTGCAGTTCCAGTATGTGTTGTTGACATTTTTCAATGAAGCGTTGGACATTTTTGACGCTGAGAAATTGCCGATGGTGGTAGAGTTGACGGAGAAGTTCAAAAGTCAGCAAACATCCATCGAGACTCAAATCACCACTTATTTGCAACAGTTGATTCTTTCCTATTTCAAAGACAAGACTGTAGATGACCAAGTTGAGAAGTTCATGTTAATCTCAATGAATCACGAGTTGGCACGACGTGGGGTTGACGCACACTCATCGCCCGAGTCAGCTGAAATCACCATTGTCACCAAATTCTTTAATGAGACTTTTAAAATTGATCGATCCGATATCGATGTCGATGTCGATGTCGATCAACAGAACCATCTCGTCAAGTCTACAACTGGACACCAGTTCGCCAGGTGCAAATTAACAAACTTGCCCATACTTCGAATGGTCAACAAGATGGACGACTCAAAGAGGTTCAGATACATGAAGAAGTTGCCCCCGTGCGACGGCGAGTTGTCGGAGATTTTAACTTATATTAATTTCTGCTATGTAACCGGTAATAAGACCTTTGAAATAAAATAAACCCAGGCGACAAAGCTTTGAAAAAAAACCCCAGGCAACAAAGCGTTATAGTTGTCCATCTATCTATACTGATCCTATAGATGTCCGTTTATCAATTTATACTGATCGCTCCACACACTCTCGTTTATACACCAAGTAGCCAACGACTTGTTACTTGACGGCAAGCAATTCGATAGCTTTGTGATCAAATAGCCCATGTTAAGCAACCCGTTCGAATAGATCACCACCGAGATCAACGTCATCTGGTTGATGAGATTGAAATAGAAAAACCCAATGGCGAACAACACCCCGTTCCTAGTCATCAACCATTGGTTTTGCTCTAGCAAGGTAAAGTTTATCTTGTTGAAAAACGAGATCAAAAAGTCCTGGATCAAGTTCGAGCTCCCGTTGAAATAGTTCAACACAATCAACGAGTAGTTGAAATCGGAGTAATTCAACACCAAGATCAACAGTATGGTCATCACGTGGCCAATCTCATTCGAGAAAGTCTGGAACAATATAAAGTTGATAACTGTAGTTGAGACTTTATTTGGGAACCGCAACAATACGAAAACAACCAAGTTGACAAAGTAGTACTTGGCGTACCTCTTTATGAACAACTTGAATTGTCGGAAATGTTTAAAGTTGACCAAAAATAGCCCGAGCACATTGTATTTGCCGTAATCTGAGATGAACCGGTCGTAGTGATGGCTTGACGACAACTTCTCATAGTTGTTGTAGAACTCGGCGTTCAGGAGTTTCAAATTGTCGCCAAACAACACATCGAGTTCGTTGTCTATGAATGCGTAGAAGCTGATGATGAAGATGTTCAAGTTTAAACAATTTTGGAAAAAAAACTGGAGCGACTCAGTGAGCTGCACCCCGTTGTTGATGTGGATAACCCCCAGCTGGTTGATTAGGAGTATGACCCCCTTTGTCAAGTATATGGGCCCGTTCAATAGGATGTAGAAGAGCAACGATAGCTTCAAAGACTTGACGAATATCTGGATGTTCTGATGCGTGTATAATTTCGGGTTGACCAACGATCGATACCCCGATAGTAGCGTGAGCTGTAGACTGCGGACAAATATGTAGATTGAAAACGGGTTCGAAGGGTTCGATATAAATATAGGCGATGCCATTCTAAAAGACGATGATGAGATGACCTTGGCGTTATCTTGGCTCAAAAAGTTTGGATCGGGTCCGTAGTACACTTTTGCAAACAAAACGTTGTTCGTCGTGCAAAATGGACATAATTAAAGATTACATCCGCTACCATGACAATCAACTAGCCAGAAAAATCTAGATTATATTGCACGTAACTATCTACTGAGAACGACGATAAGAGTATTCTTGCCATTATTCGTAAAATCATTACATTACAATAAACATTACACTTTACATTATACACGCATTTATTACGCACTTCATTACGCATTACTTTCATGTATCATTAGGCGTTACTTTTGGGGTATCTATAGTCTTGTATCATTAAGCGTTACTTTTGGGGTATCTATAGTCTTCAGCGCAGACTATGGCATTGTTTTTGATACAAGCATCGATAAAGTCCTCATAGACAACAACAGGAATCTTTGTAATATTTCCATTCTCAAATTTGACATCGTTGCCGATTTCATCCATCATTGAATCGACGATTCCATTGATCACCAGCTCCTTTTCATTTCTGGGCACAATTATATAAAACACCAGGGAGTAGTTACTCAAGATTTCGCCGCTGAATCTCTCAATTTTATCTTGAATAAACCTAGTTGATGCAAAGCTTTTCAAGACGTAAAACTTGATACCTAGAAATAAAAAACACAATGGTTTATTTGCTTCCTCGCTTAACTCCATCAACTCGTCATTTTTCAACTTCCTTGTCGCGGGGAAACTCAATTTATCCAACGATTGATGTATAATAAAAGAATCACCAAATTGATCAACACGATGCTCATACAAGTGCATGTTATTCGATGCAAAGATAAAACAAGGCTCCAATTGGAGTATGCAGTTTCTTCGTATGCATTCAAAAATCCAAAACGGTCTTACCAAATCAATACCCTTTCGCAAATAACTTTGGCCAATTTCCAAATTCTTGTCGGTGATAACAATCAACTGTAACTTGGTTTCTACGTCTATCGAGCCAACTATAGTGCCGCCATATTTCTTGACCAAGCTTTTCATTTCGTCTATTTTGATAACGTCACCAGTTTGTGGGTTAAACTTGTCTGATATGATAAGAAACTCAAAATTCTTAAACAAGTCATATTCAACTCTTGTTTGCTTCAACTGATTATTGTAATCATCAAACGAGGTTACCGCATTCAACAGTCGTTTCTTTGATGCGACATTTTGTTGTTGGTGCACATTGAGGAAATTCTTGTCCTCGACATACTTTTCAAACGTAATACACTCATCCACCGATTTATCGTCCCTGATGCGGCGACAGAAATTATTATGCAATGAGGTTCCAACAGCATACGTTTTTTCTGGCCTAGTGTCTAAATCTCTTGCCTTGACCTCGAGAACAATTGATTCCTTGGGGTCTATCCAAAAGTCGGGTTTTCTAGTACCAAATTTGATCAAGCAAGGCGGTGGTAATCCTTTCTTTGTCTCGTGCCATTTATCACTTAGTTTTCGATTGATCTTCTCATACTCCTGGGTATTAATTCCATTTGCACACATACAAAACGAAAGATAACTACCGTCTTTTTCACTTCTAAGCCCCAACATGTAGCTGTTTTTCACTTGGGAGTCCATGCCAATCACGACCAAGTCTAAATTCTCACCAAAACTCTCTAGATACTCGGGCTTGACTTTTATCCACAATTTGCTGCGGAAGTTTATAATGTACTGTGATTTAACGTGTTTCAAAATCAAACCTTCACTTCGTCTTTTGATGACTTCAATCATTGCAGCCTCGATATCCTTTGTCGTCTCACCGAGTTTGACTTGATGGATTTCAAACCTGTTTGGCACCGGGTTGATATACTTTTGTAGTAACATTTTTCTGAAAAACAACGGCGTTCTGATTATATTTTGACCATTGAAGGAAACAATGTCAAAGATCAAATAAAACGGATGACTTGTTTGAGCTTCATATTGATCGATGGTGGTGAATTGACGCACTGATTCCTGAATCGCACTAGACTTTAATGTGCCAAACGGTAGAATCACTTTGCGTTCGTAATCATAAGCAACCATTTCACCATCTAGAATCAAGGATTCAACTCCATTCTTGAATGCATTCCTCAAATACTTGGTCAAACTACCAAAGTGGAAATTCTCACCATATAAAAAAGTATAGTTTTTCAATCTTCGTGAAAAAAATTTAAATTTCCCATTCTTGTAATGTAACAACATTCTGTCACCATCCATTTTTTCTTCAATGTAAAACTTGTTTTCCAAATTCATTTCTTTAAACATAGAATCGTAACTTGGAGTATCAAATTCCCGTTGTAAACTCTTTACTATTTTGTTATAATTGACATTTAATTTGGTCGACAATTGTGGTTTGAACGGATAGAATGGGTGAATTTGTAAAACTTCTTTCGGGATATCGTCGTCTTGGCTGAGACTAGTCAAATAGTCAAATGTTAATTTCAAATTATTGCAAATGCTGAAAAATTGATAGCCATCCTGGTGCCAGCAATCGAAAAACACAGGTTTCAGATTTGTCAAGATTGACTTTTTAAGAACAATGTGAATGAACCACCGAACTTGTTCAATTTTCAAGTGCTCAAATAAAGGTTTTAAAATTTTGACCCGTTCTTGCTTCTTGGTAGCCGCGTTCAACTTATCCAACACCTGGTTAATTTCAGCAACTGTATATTCCTTGACCTCCGAATTTATACTTCTTCTCCTTGAGATAATCTTGGTGATTTGTAAGGGGAAATTTCTGATTTTTTCCTTGTCAGACACAAATCTAATAGTTGTTTGATAATGTCTGGTGAAATCGCTGATTGTTTTGTAATCCTCTGAATTGCGTGGAATGTTAAAAATCTTGATAATGATTCTCCCAAGTAGGTTCTCGCCCATGTAGTACAAACGACCCGAGTTTTCAGGAAATATTAGCTTAGAGCTAGGAAAGAAATCATTACCAATGTGAGTCTTAAACAAGTCTATGAATCGATCGATAATAAGTCGCTTTTGTTCGAATATGGAAGATATACCGGGTGACAAATTATCTTTGTTTACCGCATATAGCTTTTGGAACAATTCATCGACTATAAAAGTGAATGATGGTTCGATATTATTCGGTGGTGGAGATTTAACATTCTCGAGCAAGCATGACATATAGAAAGCGAAAACAGTACAAACAAACAAACAAAATAAAAAGGGAAAAAAGGGAAAAAAAAAAAAAGATAAAGTGCAGGTGTGTCTCAAACAACAAAATCAGGAAAAATGAGTAGTGGCAAAACAGTCTAATCCAGGAAAACTAAGCACCAATTGAGACAAAACGGTTAATATAGACAAAAAGGGAGAGAAAGGATAACAAGAGTTTGCTTTTCTTCTCTAGAATCAACATCGCCTCAATTTGGCAATGGTTCTTGATCAGAGAATAATCCTATTGTGTTGCAAATGATTAAAAAAAAAATAGCCAATTGTACATATCAAAACCATCTATTACACTTTGACAAATAGCAAATCTATATATTGTTAAAATGTGTGTTTAGCAAAGGGCTGAACAGTCATATCGTCTTTTTTATTTATTTTGTTCAGATTTGAAAGATTAGCCGAGTTGCCCTGCCCCCAGTGGTTGAGAATTCAAGTGAAATCATTCACAATTCACGGTTTTTAAGCTTTTTGAATCAAGAATATATGGTGAGTGTTTTGGTTGAAAACAAGAAGAAAAATGGTTCAACCAAATTAGTAATTACAATTTCTTGAAATCCCCCCGATTTAGATGGGAAATGAAAATAATTGCTAGTTTCGAAATATAAACCAAACACGAGAAGCCGACTCAGGGAAATTGTATAATTGCTACAGATATTGGGCCCACAATAATATCAAACACCAACGTCATTGTCGTATAGATACAGAACACAACATAGCATCATTTAGTGTAATAAAATCATAAATTGTTGCTCGAGGCTAAACACAAGAGACAAAAGTCAAACCTACCTGATACAAACTATTAATTACTATTATTATTATTATTACATCATCATCATCATTAAACAACCCACAGTTATTGATGATGATGAGATTGGGACACAAAGAAGAGCAAGAAACAAGGAAAAGAGAAAAATGAGAAAAATGAGAAAAAAAAAAAAAAAAAAAAAAAAATAGTCGTTTCTTCCGATAGACTTGGTTTAACATTATTATATCCCACCCTTTCAAATTGCTATAAATACAAAATAAAAAGACACACCTTAAAAATAATAGTGTCCGGGTTATCCATTATTGCAGTACATTATCTCACATTATTCTTTATTTTCTTTTTTTTCACCATCCATCCACATCACTGTCCTTATATTTATCAACAATATATCTGTCATTTGATGTCCCTGTAATATTGACTAGGGATTTTTTTGTTTTCATACAGTGTATTTTATTTCCATTAGCTAATTTACAATCAAGTCTAAAGTACACCCGAACACCGATACATTATACCACAAAAATAGACTGTTATCACATTTAAATAATAAAAAAGAAAAAACACAGTTCATCACTATTTTATACATTTTATTTTTTTATTTTTTATTTTTTTTTTTTTTTTTTTTTGCAGTAATTGATTTTCCGACTACACAATTTATTCATCCTATATATATATATTTTTTGCCTTGATTGAAGAAGAGCTACACCTAGAATGACGTTATCAAGCCTACTTTCACCACAGAGATTACTATCAAAGTCTAGGGATCAACTACTGGGAAATAACAAAACTTTGGACCCAAAGAGTAATGAAAATGCAAATAGCAAAGCTTACAACGGTAATATCCAATCACCTAAGCCTCAAAGCGTCAATGACTTTAACTCACCACTACAACTGCCAGTTCAAAGAAGAATAACCTCACCATTAGCACAACCACCAAAGACGTTGGATGATTACAACCAAAACCAAAACCACAATCACAGCCGCAGCCCCCAGTTTTTCCACAACAGCGATAATTCGTCATCGAGCCAGGATTCGAAGCAAACATCGTCGTTATTGCCTAAAATTCATACCTTTGTCAACCCACCAGCTTCAGAAACATCGTCGGTTTATGATGGAAGCTCTCCGGTGTCACCCAAGTTAAAGCCGGCATTCCAAATGAGCCAGCAAATGAGCCAGTCTGATTCTTCCAACTCAACTCATAGACGTACATTGTCAGACAGGGTCAGAACAACGCCTTCGTCGTTTGTGAGACAGCTGAGGATCTATTTGAATGACGATGACGCCGGCAGCCACCATTCGTTGTCGTCTTTGACTGGTAGATCGTTATTGTTGCAATCGAAATTACAGTTGGAGAATTTGGAGCCCGAGTTTGTCCCCATCGTCACCTTGTTGAATGCACAAAAGTTGAGAACCTACAATATAGGCTCGTTTCAAATCCCTGGTATCATGGGGTTGGAGAAAATCTGGATTGAAGTCGACGCAAAATTATCCGGCAATGAGTTGGCAATTTGGAGACCATCAAATGATGAGTATGCGCTCGAAGATGGAAACGATGAATTCAAGCCGAAATACATAAACTTGATCGATTCTAGCGTTGAACCAAATGAAGCAACATTGCAAATCAAAATCCACCAAGATTACCGTCAAGATTACGAGTTTTACATGAAGTGTCACAATTTGAAAGAGTTCAAGCAATGGTTAGCAGCTATCTACTTGAGCAAGTTTGAATATTTAAAATTAAATGAAACTTACACTGCGGTTGTTTTATCGTCCAAGGCTTCCAAATTGAGCGATATCCATGTTTTGTTGAACCACAAAAAGAGATTCAACCATGCTGAATGGTGTAATATCAGATTACCTGAGATCTCATCCAAATGGATCAAAGCTTACCTTGTCATTTTACCCTGCGATTCGAAACATTTAGGCAGAATAGAAATTTATTCAAGCGACAAGAAATTGAACCACAAACATTTGATTGGTTATGTCAATAACTTATCGAGTATCTTTAACGTTTATCCAGAGCAGTCAAACTTGATTGACTTTAATTCAATCATGCATTCTCAAGGGGACATTTACATAAACAAGCAGTTTGAGCACTTGTTCCCGCACCAAGACCTGGTGAACAATAACGACGCCAGAAAGTTGATCTCCAAGAACTTTGACTCGTCAACGTCGTCGATATCGAGATCAGGCTCGAGCGGCTCATTGTCGTCGATAAATTACACACTTCAACCACCAAAAGCAAGATCAAGATCAGGCTCATCGGCATCTTCATTCTTCAATTCTCCAACTCCGAAAACCCACACTAGAAATCGATCATTATCCAACGGGTCGAAAACACCCCCACCAGCCAACACTCATCACGATCACAAGCGCACAAACTCGAATTTCTTCAAGAAACACGCAGACTCGTTTGTCCTAACCCATGCAATGTACATCATGCCCAAGTCGCATCCTGGTGTCAATGCTGTCGAAACAATGATCAGATCGTTCATTCCCATCATCGACTCGTTCAAGTTATACGGACGTCCTAAACATCTCAACTCAAACAAAAAGGACTCAAACTCAATGTTGTTTGGGTTGCCCTCATTGCCACATTACCAGTACTTGTCGTTCAACGATGCTTACGAGTCGTTCAAATTGGATGATTCAGATTACGATTTCATCATTGATAAAATCAAGGCTTTGCAAAATAGACAACTGAAGTCGTATCGCGGTCACGGTGATATCTCCAAATTATACGATAACTTGGATATATCGTTTGATGATATAACATCGCCGGTTTTGAATGGGTTCGACGACGATCTCCCAAGCTTAACCGATTCGTTGAATTTGAGAAAGTCGAGAGTTAATAGTCCTATATTGTTACCCGATGAGAAAAACGCAATAAATGTAGTTGCTTAGGGAAAAGATTGTAAAACCCAAGTCCATTTTTCGGATGTTTATGTTTCAACTATAATAGTCTGTTTATATAATGTATAGCTTGAAATTTATACTTTATCATTGTAAACATACAAAACACAAAACACGCAATTTGACAATTAATAAAATTTTAATAATAAATTTTCATACGTGTAACGAGTTTTACACAAATTGCGATACACGTCTGATACATATCTCTCGTCCTAACTCCATCTCTCCCTTACGAGACCAGTGTGAGAACTCAGCTATTTGACTCACTTTACTTTAGTTTACTTTAGTTTACTTTATAATATACACGCACGGAGTGGTGGTACATATCCTAGAGTAGTGTTTGTGAGAGAGATTTAGGGTTGCGAAATTCACGTGTTCAATAAAAACGATTGAAAAAATTGTGATTTTTAAACGAAACGCGTGTTGAGTTTTTTACTTTTTTATTATTTTTTTTTTTTTTTTTGACCTTTTTCTTTTTCCCATAGATCGGGAAAGCAAACCATATCTAAATTAAGGTGTAACCAAAATAAACTCACAACTTGACAACTTTGTACAACTTTGGCACCAGGATTATAAATTTATACCACATCCCACTTGAAAAATTTCATATTTCAACTCATCACTTCTTTCATCACACCATCAATACACGTATATAATGTCAACTGAAACTCCAACTAGAGGTTTAACAGGTAAGATTTCTAACTTAGACATGGATTTCAAAGGGAAATCATTAACTGACAAATTAGCAGCAGAAGCCAAAACCAAGGATGACGCGCAAAACTTTGATCAGTTGAAAGGAGCCAAGAAAGACTATGACGAAGAAGCCAAACAAGCAACTGCTGAACACGAACAGTTTTTGTCTAAACATAAAGTCCAAAGACGTAAACTCAAAGAATTGGAGGCCGAAGAACCATTGTTGAAAGAAAACAAAAGAAGATACGTCATGTTCCCAATCAGATACCACGAGATTTGGCAATTTTATAAAAAGGCTGAAGCTTCATTCTGGACAGCAGAGGAGATTGACTTGGGCAAGGATTTGCACGACTGGAACAGTAAATTGACTGAAAATGAAAAATACTTTATTGGCAGAGTGTTGGCGTTTTTCGCTGCATCAGATGGTATTGTTAATGAAAACTTGGTTGAAAATTTTTCAGCTGAAGTTCAAATACCAGAAGCTAAATCATTCTATGGTTTCCAAATCATGATGGAAAACATTCATTCCGAAACCTACTCGTTATTGATTGAAACATACATCAAGGATCCACAAGAGGCTGACTTTTTATTCAACGCGATTGAAAACATCCCTTGTATCAAGAAGAAAGCAGACTGGGCCATCAGATGGATCCAGGACCAAGATGCTTTGTTTGGTGAAAGATTAGTTGCATTTGCTGCTGTTGAAGGTATATTCTTCAGTGGTTCATTTGCATCGATTTTCTGGTTAAAGAAAAGAGGTTTGATGCCTGGTTTGACCTTCTCCAACGAATTGATTTGCAGAGATGAAGGATTGCACACCGACTTTGCATGTTTGTTATTTGCTCATTTACAAAACAGACCAAGTCAAGAAATTGTTGAAAAGATCATTACTGAAGCAGTTGAGATTGAAAAGGAATACTTTACCGACGCATTGCCTGTTTCCTTATTGGGTATGAACTCAAAATTGATGTGTCAATACGTTGAATTCGTTGCTGATAGATTGTTGATTGCTTTGGGTAACAAGAAAGTTTACAATGTCACAAATCCATTTGACTTTATGGAGAATATTTCTCTTGCTGGTAAGACCAATTTCTTTGAAAAGAGAGTCAGTGATTATCAAAAAGCTGGTGTCATGGCTAGTACCGATAACAAGGAAGCTAATGCTTTCAATTTTGATGAAGATTTTTAATGAGGAGAAACGTTGTGTGGGGTTTTATTGTACTGTATTATTTTATTTCATTTCTTTATACTACTTTAGTTAATACAAATATATATATATATATAATTTAGAACTCATCCTAGTAGGTAGAAACTGCGATACTATATAAATTGGTAGGAAAAAAAAAAAAAATAAAAAATAAAAAAAATAAGAATAAAAACTAAGAAAAAATAAATCTCAGCTTATAATGAGTAAAGGTAAGAACAAATCTGAGGATAAACCCAAGAGGATTTCGAATGGACATAAAGTGAAACAGAACGTAGCGAGGAAAGGCAGACAGGAGTATCGTCAAGATGGGGGCAGTGCAGTATCTCAAGCGGCGAAGTTCCCATTCAAGCTAGCGATGTGGGACTTTAACCACTGTGATCCCAAGCGATGCAGCGGGAAGAAACTCGAGCGGCTAGGACTCATCAAGAGCATGAAGATCGGACAGAAATTCCAGGGAATAATCATATCTCCAAACGGGAAAAGCGTAGTGTGTCCGCTAGATAAAGCCATCATCGAGGACTATGGTGCTGCGGTTGTCGAGTGTTCGTGGGCTCGATTGGATGAGATCCCTTTCAACAAAATCGGCGGTAGTGGTAAAAACGAGAGATTGCTACCTTATCTAGTAGCTGCCAATACCGTCAACTACGGGCGTCCATGGAAATTAAACTGTGTCGAAGCGCTAGCTTCTTGTTTTGTCATTATTGGCCATTGGGATTTGGCACAACAGTTGTTGGAGAACTTTTCTTGGGGCCCCACTTTCCTAAAGATAAATAAGGAATTGTTTGAGATTTACCAAAACTGCACCGACTCAGCCAGTATCGAAAAAGCGCAGAACGAATGGTTGGATAAAATAGAGTTGGAAAACAAGTTGAAAAAGGAACGGAAACCCGATGAGGACATTTGGTTGATGGGAAACACCAACCGAAAAATAGTAGAAGAAGAGGAGGAGGAGGAAGAGGAGGAGGATAGTCTGGACGTAATTGAGGAGTATGATAATTTAGGTAATTTAATAACAAAAGACGAACTGGATACCGATTATGAGTCTGAAAACAACAGCGAGGAATTGGTGTTTGACAAATTGGGTAATTTAATAATAAACGACCCCGAAACTCATGCAAGAGATGATGATGACGATCCACCAGAATTGGAGTATGACAAATTGGGTAATTTAATTACAACAGATGATTTAGATAAATAAGTAAATAATTAAATAGGCAAATATAATCGAACAAATGAGTGAAAATGTAAATAAAGCATGAGAAAATGATAGCGTCTGTCTTTCTATGTGTGTGTGGTTGAGAAGGAGGGGGGCTACCAGTTACGGGGACCTTAAATCTGTAGTGGGCAGCAGAATGGTTCAAAATCGGGCTTAATTGACAGGAGTCTGTCGTATTACTGAAAGGGTAATGGTTACCTGTTTGTGTAACAATAATGGCATTTCTCGGGTGGCACACACACTTTTTACAATTATTAATCATCGTACTATAATAATTACTAATTGGATATATCAGGACCTAGTCACTAGTGTCCGTGAATAGTGAACCCTCATAATCTGGTTGTTGTATTGTATGTATATTGTCTGTTTGGTGGACCATGTCTTTTAACACTACGATTGCTTTAAACAATAAATAATAGTGGTCCTTGTTCCACAGTGGTCATGAAATTTGGGAAATCAAACGATGTATGTGCGATAAGTTCGGTTCTAAAAATATAAAATTGACGCATGCATCAAACGACCAGAAGGAAAAAAACAAGAATAAAAATCTAGATCCGGCAATTGCGAGATAAAAAAATAAAAAAAAAATAAAAAAATAAAAAAAAAAATAGAAAACTACAGAACTGAAATTTTGCAGTGTCAGAAATCTATACACAGTTTGCAACTTTTTGGAAAATGGGGTAGATGAAGTGTAAACAAAGCGTAACAACGTTTTGAATCATAACAATGGCAAGGTTGGTTATTATGGAAGCTTAGGAATCGAGTGATCACCTACAAATATGTCCCCTACTAGTAGCAATGCAACAACGGTCTTCCTTGATGAAGTAAATCTCGGTTGGTCTGGAAATAAAAAAAAAAATGTTAACAGCGCGAAAAATAAAACACATAATACTACACTAAATTTCTAAACACGGCTATTTGCATTGTAAAATCACAATAACTGGACTATTTCTATGGTTAAGTGTAGGACTGACGATGACGATGCTGTTGGCGCTCACATTGTTACCAAGAGGTTTGAAACTATCATATTTCCCTATTTTGCTCCTAATTAAAGGATTATTGTTTTTTTTTGGTTTTGTGTTTCCGAGTCCATCGAAGCCAAACATAAAACAAACTAACTAACTACCACTCATTTAATTAACAATGCATGTAATTTATTATTAAATGAGTAAAATTGTTCTGTGACACCTCTACTCTCATTATATATAATCATTCCAATTTCTACCTCTCTTCTACCTACCTACCTACCACATCATTTCTACCCATTTTTTACCCTCCCACCTCATCACTAACTTTTCCATCTACTACTACCTTTGCTTGCCTTTTCCCATTTTAATGTTCAATACCCCATGAGTTCCACATCCACATATATTTATATCAATCTCGCAATTTCAGTTGTCTCATCCATTTACAATTTGGCATCTGTAAATGGAAAGTTGGTCTGCTTGAATAACTACAATCTATTCTTGATCCTAGTATTGCCATTTGTCGTTCAACACGTCTTTCTTGAAACCAGTCATTTGAGCAATATACTAAATTTGGCTAATTACTTGATGCTGATTGCATTGACTTACTTGATCATACCCAACAACTCGAAAGGGTTGAACAGATCCGCTTTGTTGGTGTTAGCCGTTATATCATCCATCGCAAGTGTTTTCATAATACCAAAAACTTTCTTGTTATCGTCTTCTTTGACGATATACCAATCGTTCAAATTTGAACACTTATATTTGACAATTACATTTTTATACGTGACTGATATATTGATGAGATTCATCAACTTTGCTGGTTCATTTTCATGTCTTTTAATCCAATTTTTATGGTCTTATAACTCAGCATTATTGATTGTAAATAACTGGTCAGTTATGGTTGTAAGAGATTTGTTGATCAACCTCAAACACCAGTTGAAAAACGACTCATTGATCAACTATGTATCAACTAAAATTATAAATTTAAATGAAGGTGACTACAAAAACTGTTTATCACAAGAATTGATCAAACAGTGCATGAATCAAACAAAACTCGACAATATCGAACAAACGAGCGACCTCATATTGAACTTGTTGATTGATTGTTTCAACATCTTGAACATGTTTGCATTAGTTCTAATACCCTTTATCATTTGCTATTTATGTAAAAAACAATCAAATCAAAAAAAATCACAAATTGAAGAGAAATGTTAACGAATACCACAACTAAAACACTACTACTTATAATAATAATATTTATAATACTAATATATAATGAATAATGAATATCAAAATATCTCTATAACTTAACCTCAGATCTCCCAATCAATTTTTCAAACTGTTTCAAATCATCCTTTGTAGTACACGAGCCGCCACACACGACAATGACAACTATATCGTCCTTGTTCAAATGGCTGAAATTTTTGTACAACAAGTCGATTTTGTTGTAGCATACACTCAATGCGGCGCCACAGGCGGGCTCAACAATCTCGTTCAAACACTTGTTGAACTCAATGCAAGCCTTTAACGAATCCAAGTCGTCGATCAATTCGAGATTGGATTTGACCCTTGTGTTATCGTGGTAATACTTCAATGAGGCCGCGGTGGTGTACGAGCAGGCCAACGAAGTAGCTAACGAATTGACATTGTTCAATGTTATAATATCGTTTGCCTCCAACGATTTCTGCAACGTTGGAGCCTGGTTCGTCTCAATCAACAACACATCGCTATCAATCTGATGCTGGTTTAATCCTTGATAGATTCCGTTGTACAACCCGCCACCGCCAAACGAACACACCACCCCTTTCAACTTATCTTTTGGCACCTGTTGGACCAACTCGTCAACTAAGCTAGCGTGTCCATTCCAAATCAATGGATTGTTGAATGGATGGCAGTATATAGGATGGATGTTGGCGTCGAGTTGTCCCAACAACTGCTTGACATATTGGTCAGCCTCGTTTATCGAGTTACCAAACAAAATAATGTTGGCACCGTAGCTTTTCAACTTTTGTTGCACCACCAATTTTGAATGTTTGGGCAACACAACAGTACACTTGAGTTTATAGTAGAATCCACAATAAGCAGCTGCTAGACCCGCATTACCGCCGCTCGATGCAAATATCTCAATTTGTTTATTTTGTAATCCCTTCTGTTTAATGTCGACGATGGACTGGTGGACCAAATTGCCTATACCTCTCAATTTAAAACTGCCCGATGGTTGTTCGTACTCATTCTTGAAGAATATTCTGCAAGGTGGTTGTAATGGTAGTTTGTTGGTGACCTCAGTTATACTTGTGTGTACGTGTGGTTTTGCGAGTGCACCTATGTCATCATTTGTAATTGTGTTTGGTTGCAAATTTGATAAAGACATGTTGAAGTCAAAACAAAAAAAAAAAGGATAAGAATAAAAGAATCAAAGAGTCAAAGAATTGAAACTGGTAGACATCGTGATTCTACTGAGTATATATATATATATAATGATGCATGTTTGTTGTATATACAGAGAGGGTTAATTTCAGAAGAAAACGATAGATAAAGATCAAAAAGAAACAAAAAAAAAAAAAAAAAAATAGAAGCCAAAAGTGTCTGTGCACATATGTGTAACGGACTAAAGCATGGTGTTTGTATGGCATCTGCGACTGTTTATGACTTCGTTCTGCTGGGTGCGCAAAGAAGTCAGCTTTTAAATTTGACTTTGTTCTAACTCTGGCGCGACGACTAGGAGGTTAAACTCCGCATACCGTCAATTGCCGCGCTTATTCTTGTAACTGGAAATTATGATCCATACTCGATGCCTGCTGCTACTATATGTAAACACCCAGCGATTGTAATTATGGCAGCAACTAGGGGGAGGTACCCCTCAATTTGAAAACGTTGTTTGAATATACTTTTATTTTTTCATTTTGCCGTTCAATTGATGACAGTGTCGAGTGGGATTCTTCACCACACTTTTCAATCTTTTCAAGTCCCTAGCTGACTGGGGTTAGGTGAGTTTCTCGAGTCGTTAGAGTCTTGAATGTTTGTTTGATTTTAAGGATTTCGAGATGACTTCAAGATTTACTCAGCAAACTTTTTTGTACACGCATCCACAAAACACCCACAAAACACCTTTGCTTACTTTTTCAATCCTGACTATAATTATAATATTCAAGTGAATCCAATTACTGTGGGTTTATTATTGAAAGAGAATCCACTTTTTTTAAAATTTTTTTTTTTTTGCAACATTTGGCGAATATCTAGATCTCCGATCATAGCATTCGAATTTCGGTATTTTTCAAATCTCAACGCCCCTTGAAATACAGGAGTCTAGTATGCAAAACTCCCTTTGAACCTAGCCCACATCGGTATGTTAAAACACGTTGAAAACACAATACATAGCTACTCCAAGGTGACAACGCCTCCTCCTTCGGAATTGCAAACTATTGATACTGATAGCTTGGTAGATTGATAATAAGGACTCGGCTAGATGGATCTGATCTGAGCAAGCCAGTATTGGTCATGGGGGATATCAAACTTTATCTACGTCTCAAACTTTATTACATTGTCATGTGATCAGCTGATTGGCCAGGGTAGAATAAAATCGCCCTGTTATCAGTTGGTTCAAGATTCTATGAGCCTTCTATTCCTTGCATGAACCAGAACCGGTGGATATATAACTAGACGAATTTCCTTCCATTTGTTGTCATTTTTGTTACTAGACTCCCCCCCCCCCCCCAAGAACACACTATCGACCTTTTCGAACCCTTGTGTATTGAATGCGGAGAGAATTAAATATTGGTGATATGTCATTGCACCCATGTCATAAATCTTCATCCAACTTGAACTGAAGGTCACCGAAAACATGCTGCCTACAAGTCTACAGACTACAGTACATTTCGAAATTGAAAGTCATGAGATACCTTTTGTTTTTCAAATACCTACTACGGATGTTGTGTTTGACCTGAATTCAGAAAATGTCTCACCATTCTGCCAGGTGCTAGATCAGAATATCAGTAGATCTTGATACAAGTGTTTCAAAGTGTAATCACCAGAGATAAGGCTATCCTTTTTATTTTTTTTTTTTTTTTCGCAGCAATCCGATTTGACATGTTTCAGTATAAAAATATACACAAAATCAGAAATTTCATTTTTTTATCAATCAACCATGAACGAACCAACATCAATATACAATTTTTCAAATAAACGCCATAGAATCACTTTCCAACTAGGTTGGTCCATATCAGTGATCTGTCTAAGTGCACTACAATTTGGCTACCATTTAGCTGAGTTGAACGCTCCAGCAGATATCTTATCATGTGAAATCGATAAGCCGGGCCCTTGGAAATTCGACGACACTGTTTGGTATAAATTTGGATTTTCCCAATGTGTTTCACAAAGTCCAAGTGACATCAACAAAATTATCTTGTATTTAACCACGGGCGGGCTACTTGTGTCTTGTGTTTTGGGCTTATCAACGTATTGGACCACAACATTCAGTAAGAAACAAATTATAACAGCTTCGAGTTTATTTTACTTTATTGGCTCCCTTATGATGACATTGGCAAACACGTCACACTCGTTAAAGATTGGCAGATTCTTAATTGGTATAGGTGCCGGCTCATCTTTGATCATGTCACCAATCTTAATCAACGAACTTTCACCAAATAACCACAAAGGGTTATTGGGATCGTTGTTACAGTTTGCAGTCTCAACTGGCATCTTTTTAAGCCAGTACCTAGCATTGTATTTCTCAAATAACGTTCAATGGAGATATATATTCTTGGTTCCTGGTATCATGGCATTGATTCAATTTTTTGCATTATTCACAACTTGCGAGTCACCAAAATGGTACGTGATAAACGAGGACAACATACCCATGGCGATTGAAACATTACAGAAGTTAAGAACTGATCACTCAACCATCTTTTATGAAATCGAACAGTGGAAACTGAACTCTGAAACAAGTTCATTATTACAGAAAACAGTATCTGTGAAAGACTACCTTTTGCGCTCGAAATACAAGAATCAATTGATTGCTACCTTGCTAATTTTGACGGGTCAACAGTTGGCAGGAATAAATGTAATCAATTTCTACGGGGTCAAGATCTTGAACGACATATACGGCAATCCAAAAGGCGATTTGGTCTTGGTGATATCGTGCTTGTTTGCCCTTGTGAATCTCGTGTTCACCTTGGTCGTCGCCCCATTGATTGATAGAATGGGTAGAAAGCCATTGCTCATCGTATCGTCATTTGTCTGCAGCGTATGTTCTTTGATTTTGGCGATTGCAATTTCGCACAAACAGACCAAGTTGGTTGTTTTTTCATGTTTTGGGTTTATAGTTGGGTTCTCCCTTGGGTTGAATTCTATCCCGTTCCTTATCGTATCTGAGTTTTCATCACACGAAGTTGTGAGCATTGGCCAAAGCATAGGCACAATTTTCAACTGGCTATCAAACATGACCATTGCCATCTTGTTCCCAGTCTTGAACAAAAAGTTAGGTGGCGACGTGTTCTACATCTTCTTCACCACCTGTTTTGTCTACACTGTAGCATTTTGGTATAGAGTGCCCGAGACAAAAGGATACAACAACTCTGATGACGTATGGAAAAGGCTATGAATGAAAAAAAATTACACAAAAGCAACTGAAATTTTATAATAAATATAAACATTCAATTGTTGTTTTTCCACGCAACACAGCAAAGGACCTTCTTCTTCTTACCTCAAACATGGTTAATTACAAAACTTGGTTGAACGAGATTGACAACAACACCAAGATCTCTAAATTATCGATTCCTGGAACCCACAATTCTGCAGCTTGCCATACCGCATTGCCCTCGGTGCAATGCCAAGGTGCCAGTGTCACACAACAGTTGGAACACGGAATTCGTTTCTTAGATATCAGAGTTGGAAAGTTGTTTGTTGGAAACGACGTTAAGGACTTACAAGTCATCCATGGTAAATTCCCAGTCAAGATCCCATTCCCTGAAAAATTAACTGACACATTGGACGAGGTGTATAAATTTGTCGCCAACAACCAGACGGAAACTGTTATTGTATCCATCAAACAAGAAGGGTCCAATGACTGGGATAACGAACACGATGAATTTGGAAAACTAATCTGGGACAAATACATCAACCCAAACAAAGATAGGTGGTACTTGAACACTGATATCCCAAATGTCGGCGATGCAAGGGGAAAAGTATTGTTGTTTAGAAGATTTGGTGTCAATGATGACAACTTGAGGTCCCAATTTGGATTCGATGCTCACATCTGGTCTTACAACACTACTGATGACGACAGAGGTACTTTTGTCGTACAAGATTTTTGCGAGGTCCAATCAAAAGATGACTTGCCTAAAAAGGTGGACTACGTTAAAAGTTTGATTTCGAAATCCAAAGATTACCTAGTCAACAACGATGACAAATTCTTTGTCAATTTCACCTCGGGCTCAAATTTTTTCGATAAGGATTGTTGGCCAGAACCCTGTGCAAAATATTTCTTGGATGCCAATGTTCAAGAGGTGTTTGGTAAAGGTTCAGGTATAGTTGTTTTAGACTATGCCGAGGCCGACGATTGGAAATTGACAAAATCATTAATTGACACCAACTTTTAATATCTGTAACAAAATATATATGCGAAATCCGATTTATTTTTCTCTCTCTCTCTATATATATATATGATTGCACGAAGATTGATACGACCTTTTCTACTAAGGACTAGACTAGGTATCCGATATTACTCCAAGCCGGAATTCCCAGATATAAATACAATACATGATCCGAAATTGAGGGAGATAATAGAAGGTACTAACTTCGGTACTGATTCCTTGTACAAAAAGCAAAAAGAAAACGATTTAAAACAAAAACAAATCGAGCAAGAGAAGAAGAAATTGGAACAAGACAGAAAGATCAAACTAAAGCTCGACGAGAAGAAAGAGGAATTGAGTCGCAAGGAGGCCAAAGTGTCCAAGATCAACGAGCTCTCCGATCACGAAATCTCAACAACTTCGAAAGGCCAGATTCAAGGAGTTGCAACGCAAAATTCCCATGAACAAACCATCAAATCCGACGACGACGTAGAGTATAAGTTAAAAGTGGAAGATAAAATTATTGCCACCACCAAAGAATCCGTCGATGAAGGGGATATACCAACATTGGCAAAGGAAATAAACGAAGCGATTCAAAAGGAGATTGCTGGCTTACCTTCGCAAACAATTGAAGCTCAGCTGGAAACTTCAAAGAAAATATCCAAATACTTGGACTCTTTTCATGACACCATACTTACTGCAACTAGAGCCTTGAACGATGTGACTGGCTATTCAGCAATTGAAAAATTGAAAAAATCAATTGAAGAACAAGAGCAAGATTTGAAAGATGCGAAAAACGTCGTGAAGCAATGCAAGTCGTTGTATGCTGAGGCTATACAAAAGCGATCAAAGTCACAGCGTGAAGTAAATGAATTATTGACGAGAAAACATAACTGGTCGTCGCAGGATTTAGAACGGTTTACAGAGTTGTATCGGAACGACCACGAGAATGAACAAAACGAAGAGCGCAACGAAAAGAATTTACAGGACGCCGAAAGTAAAGTGGATTCAATACAATTGAAGTTGACTCAATCGATCTTGACCAGGTATCACGAAGAGCAAATCTGGTCCGATAAAATTAGAAGGTCGTCTACATGGGGTACATGGGTCTTAATGGCGCTAAACGTGTTATTGTTTGTTGTTGCCACGTTTATCGTCGAGCCTTGGAAGCGAAACAAGTTAGTGTTTGCATTCGAGGATAAGGTGAAACAAGTCCTCGTTGGAATTTCTCAAGATAACAAACAAGTGCTAGACCCAATCATCGAAAAGTTGGAACCAAGCGATAAAGTTTTGCCCCAGCCAGTTGAGGAGCCTAATATTGTTCATCATGATTCTCCACAATTTACGCCGCATTACACAGACCACGAATACTGGAAGCAAAAATGGAGTGCTGTCAAACGGCTAGTTTGGTCGAATTACTCGATTTGGATCAATCCAAGTATCGAAAAAATTGAAATTGAAAAAGTACATTTCGAAATTGTTGCCATCACATTGACATTGTTAGGTTGTGGTTTAGGTAGTTTGCTCACCATCTTGATTAAATAGATTTTTGTAATAGAAACCTGGTAGCAGTTGCAACCACTGTAGTAAATTTTTTTTTTTTTTTTTTTTTGTTTTTTCTTCTTGTTTTTGTTGAGATTATATTTGCCACTAAACAGTAATGGAAGATCCAATATTGATAGATTCACAAGTGAACAATATTTTAAAATCAACGACTTCAACACTTCACAATGACGGCGACGTCTATTTGAAATTGAAAAAGTTGGAAAAAGAATTGGAACTCTTGTTATTGCAGGAAGATTACATTAAAGACGAACAAAAGCATTTGAAGAGAGAATTGGTGAGAGCACAAGAAGAAGTCAAACGTATCAAATCGGTACCATTGGTGATTGGCCAGTTTTTAGAACCTATAGACGAAGATACCGGGATAGTGTCATCTACTACCGGATCCAACTATGTTGTCAGAATATTATCGACGTTGGATCGTGAGTTATTGAAACCAAGTTCATCAGTTGCATTACACCGTCATTCAAATGCATTGGTAGACATATTACCACCAGAAGCAGACTCGTCAATTTCCATAGTTGGTGATGATCAGAAACCTGATGTCACATACGCAGATGTCGGGGGTCTAGATATGCAAAAGCAGGAAATCAGAGAAGCAGTTGAGTTGCCCTTGACTCAAGGCGACTTGTATTCACAGATCGGTATCGATCCACCAAGAGGTGTGTTATTGTACGGACCACCAGGAACCGGTAAAACCATGTTGGTCAAAGCTGTTGCCAACTCGACAACAGCAAGTTTTATTAGAATCAACGGATCCGAATTTGTTCAAAAGTACCTAGGCGAAGGGCCAAGAATGGTTAGAGACGTTTTCAGATTAGCAAGAGAAAATTCACCAAGTATTATATTCATTGATGAAATCGATGCCATTGCAACCAAGAGATTTGATGCACAAACAGGTGCAGATAGAGAAGTTCAAAGAATTTTATTGGAACTATTGAATCAAATGGACGGGTTTGACCAACAGTCAACCGTGAAAGTCATAATGGCAACTAATAGAGCAGATACCTTGGATCCAGCCTTGTTGAGACCAGGTAGATTGGATCGGAAAATTGAATTTCCAAGCTTAAAAGATAGAAGAGAAAGAAGATTGATTTTTTCAACCATTGCGTCCAAGATGTCCTTGGCGCCCGAAGTCGATTTAGACTCTTTGATAATAAGAAATGACCCATTGAGTGGAGCTGTCATTGCAGCTATAATGCAAGAAGCTGGATTAAGAGCAGTAAGGAAAAACAGATATATGATTTTACAGAACGATCTCGAAGAAGCTTATACATCACAAGTCAAGTCTGGCACCGAGCATGATAAATTCGAATTCTATAAATAGTTAATAAATCTATATGTAGTATTTTATCACGTCATTTTATATATACCTAACCCTAACTCGAAGTTGTTGAAATCTAAATGATCTAAATCGATATGAAATTTGGTAGTCCAAATAGGTTCAAATCGGGACTGATTCAACTTTTGATATGATGCTATAGGAGTAATTAGGTACACTGGCTTACTAGTTGATAATTTGTCTAGTTCTTTCTGTAAAACCTCTTTTTCCATTCCCATTAAATCAACAATCGATATTGCTTTTGAATTATTTATATTGTCGGGAGTTGTGAATTCAATTGAGTGGCTGCCTAAAATCCAACTTGGTGGTGTATATGTATTCCACCAGATTTGAACACTTTCACCATCTTTCAAGAAGTCCAACGCTGGAACTATGCCCCCTTGATGAAACACACCCATAATTAAGCACATCACTAAATTGAATACGTAAAGCAAATAGATTGCATATTTGGCAAGTTTCGTTTCAATATTGAAACAGCAGCTCATCAAAGGTACCAACGGTATCAAAAATCGCAATTCTTGATGAGGAATCATTGATAAGAATAAAACGCCCGATATCACGCTCAACATTGGTGTTGTCTTCAAATACCTCTTTGAAAATAGTAAAAGTACCCCTGGTCCAAGCAATTGCGGAACATTAATCAAAGCATGAGTATAAAACGGGTGCAACCCGTGTGTAGATAAGTTATCAATATTAGTATTGTAGACTAGATTATTCAATGGTGCGACAATATACTCCTTGTAGTCGCAAATGTTAGCAATAGACTTATTCAACAATGTATCTGACACAATAATCAACCCGGTGGGAACTAAAAACCCAACACCTAAATATAAAACACTGCTCAAACTACCGAGCACATACTGGAGGATAAAGTAACTTGGTAAGATCAAAAACGCCGGGAACGATATTCGATTGAATATTCCCAACGATATCAAACTCCCTAACAATAACAAATTGGTTCTTGTTGTTTTTGACTTTGATTCTCGTGCAAATCGTAGTTCCTCAATAAGATAAATCGTGGACAATAATAACACAGTCTCAACGCTATTTGAAAATAAATGGTTCTGGTAAACCAACGTTACGTGACTAATGGAGGTGAAAAAAATAGCTTTAATACGTTCATGTTTGATTGGTAAAAGCCAGTATAACAAAAAGTCACAAATTACCCACGATGCAATTGCTAGGTATACTCGACAAATATACCAAATTTGTATTGGAGTCAAGTTGAAAAATTTCAATATGTACAAGATGGGTCCGTAAATGAGATAGATTATTGTTAAACTTCTCGACGGTGGTGGTTGAAATTCCCAAGGTATGTTGGTTTGGTATCCGAAAACATGGCTAGTCAATACTTCTAAACTTTGAAAATGTTCATCTGGGTGTATATAAGAATTGGACAAAATCAAGTATATTCTTAGTATTATAGATAATATATAAATGTTTCTCCAATTAATCATTATATATGCCTAAAAAGAGTGAAAAATTAGTTAGCATTGACGTGTCACAAATTACAAATTTAAGACACAAATAACACACCGGTTGTAAAAAATCGCATTGCAGTGTGCGCCGGAGTTGGAATCAAAATCTTAAAATTAATCCGATTAATTTTCGATACCGAAATTTTCAAAGTTGAATTGCAAAATTAACACGAAATTTAATTGGTCAACAATTACGACACTACCAATTTTTCATTCAACATCTCTTTTTTTTTCCAACATCAGATTAAATCTGTTGCTGGTTATCATTCTCACCATAGACACCTATTCCTATCTAAAATCCGTATTCTTGAAATACAAATTCCATTCAAAATTGTACTCCGAACAGTAGAGCCCAGGGTATTTTATAACTTTTATTTTTATTTTTTTTTTTTTTCTATTTTTTTTTTTTTTTTTTTTTTTTTTTTTTTTTTTTTTTTTTTTTTTTTTTTTTTTTTTTTTTTTTTCTCATCAACAAAGCTCATTTTTTTTTTTAATTTTCCTTCTTGGATCAATAAACCTATTCCTTTTCTACAATGTTTAGACAAATCACTAGATTACCTACTTCAGCTTCATCATCTAGATACTTTTTAACTAGAAGTTACATTGCTGGTCAATTCACCGGTCAAAAACAATCAAATGGTAAATACACTGTTACCTTGATTGAAGGTGATGGTATTGGTCCTGAAATTTCCCAAGCTGTTAAAGATATTTACGCTGCTGCAAATGTACCAATTGAATGGGAACCAGTTGACGTCACACCATTATTGATTGATGGTAAAACCACTTTACCACAACCAGCCGTCGACTCAGTAAATAAAAACTTGGTCGCTTTGAAAGGTCCATTGGCTACACCAGTTGGTAAAGGACACACATCAATGAACTTGACTTTGAGAAGAACTTTTAATTTATTTGCAAATGTCAGACCATGTAAATCAATTGTTGGTTACGAAACTCCTTACCACGACGTTGACACCGTTTTGATCAGAGAAAACACCGAAGGTGAATATTCAGGTATCGAACACACAATTGTCCCAGGTGTTGTACAATCAATCAAATTAATCACAAAACCAGCAAGTGAAAAAGTTATAAGATATGCTTTTGAATATGCAAAATCTATCAACAAACCACACGTCTTGGTTGTCCACAAAGCTTCAATCATGAAATTGTCTGATGGTTTGTTTGTGAATACCGCCAAGGAAGTTGCAAAAGAATACCCAGATGTCAAATTAGATTTCGAATTGTTAGACAACACTTCATTGAAATTAACCGCTGATCCAAGTCAATATAAAGAAGTTGTCATGGTTATGCCAAACTTGTACGGTGACATCATGTCTGATTTGTCCTCAGGTTTGATTGGTGGTTTAGGTTTAACCCCAAGTGGTAATATGGGTAACAAGGTTTCCATTTTCGAAGCCGTCCACGGTTCTGCCCCAGATATTGCTGGTAAAGGTTTAGCTAACCCAACTGCCTTGTTATTGTCTTCATGTATGATGTTGAGACACATGTCGTTGAACGCTGACGCCGACAAGATTGAAAATGCAGTCTTGAAAACAATTGCCTCTGGTCCAGAAAATAGAACCGGTGACTTGAAAGGTACTGCATCAACTACACATTTCACTCAAGAAGTTATTAAAAACTTATAATTTTAATAAATATATATTAACTTAAATCTTTTAAAACTATGTTTGTACCTTCGACTATTGCAACATGCTCAACTTTGTGGACTCTATCCTCGTAATCTTCTAATGACTCGCCTTTGATCAAGTCAATCTCTTTAACTAACACGGGTTCTCCTCTGTCAACTTGTGCAATGACTTTGTGGATCATCACACCACCTTTTGTGATTTTACCTTCTTGACCTTCTTTCCAACATCTATCAATAGCATGTGTACCATCAAATTGGCCAGGTAATGCAGGGTGTAGATTTATTATCGTTATGCCGGCTTCTTCCAACGGTTTTAAAACGCTAGGTGACAAGATCAACATCCACCCAGCACATACAATCAAATTTGGTTTTGTATAGTTTGCATCTTTTCCTGTTTTCAGTCCATATATCAATAAATTGGCCAAATCTATGTTGAATTGTTCTCTCTGTTGCTTACGCTTTTCAACTTGTTCTTTCGACACATCTTTATAATAATTTTTTAAAACATGACTCTTCACTGGAATATTGGCATCTTGTGCTCTTTGGATCCCATAAGCCGTCGACGAAGACGATATAACTTGAGTGATTTTAGCACCAGACAAGTTATCAGCCGCAGCAGCATCTATCAATGCTTGAAGATTTGTTCCTGATCCAGATATTAACACTGTAATATTCAATGCCATTTTGTTTGCCAAAAAAAATTAAATTGTTGCAATCACATCACTTTGTTTTGACTCTGCGAAACCATACAAATAAAATTTCACCCAAACTATAACAACATTTTTCCATTTCCAAACCTGAATATCAAAGTGGCAAACTGTATATAAATAACTTCTTCCATTCATAATGGGGTACTTGGGAATTTGTAATATCCGGGTAGTTTAAGTATCACGTGTCACTTAAGAACATCCATACTGCAATAATTACAAGTGGTGCACGATTACATAATTTGAAATGCAATGATTACATAATTTAGCCTTTTCAATTTTTTTTTTTTGGTAAAAATTTTTCCTCTCCCCTTCTCTTCTTCTTCTCTTTTTCCTCTTTTTCTTCTTCATCACCAAACCTACTAAAAGAAGTATAACTCAAGATGGGTATGTGTCATTAAAACCGAGGGGTAAACGTCTTCGGGTAATTATCGATCAACAATAACAATAACAATGATTATCGACTCAGTGTATCAACAGATTGAGATCAATTATCATTCCCAAATTTTTTGTTGAAAAATTTTTTAAATTTTTTTCTTATCAATTACTAACATTGATGTAGTTGCTTTCACAATTGAACAAATCCGTGGTTTGATGGACAAGGTTACCAATGTTCGTAACATGTCTGTTATTGCTCACGTCGATCACGGTAAATCCACTTTAACTGATTCTTTAGTTCAAAAAGCTGGTATTATTTCCGCTGCTAAAGCTGGTGATGCTAGATTTATGGATACCAGAAAAGATGAACAAGAAAGAGGTATTACCATTAAATCTACTGCTATTTCTTTATATGCTTCTATGACTGAAGATGACACCAAAGAAATCAAACAAAAAACCGACGGTAATGAATTTTTGATCAACTTGATTGATTCACCAGGTCACGTTGATTTCTCATCAGAAGTCACCGCTGCTTTGAGAGTCACCGATGGTGCCTTAGTTGTTGTTGATACCGTTGAAGGTGTTTGTGTCCAAACCGAAACCGTCTTAAGACAAGCTTTAGGTGAAAGAATCAAACCAGTTGTTATTATCAACAAAGTTGACAGAGCTTTATTGGAATTGCAAGTCACCAAAGAAGATTTGTATCAATCATTCAGTAGAACTGTTGAATCGGTTAACGTTATTATTTCCACTTATGTTGACCCAGTCTTGGGTGACGCTCAAGTTTACCCAGACAAAGGTACCGTTGCTTTCGGTTCAGGTTTGCACGGTTGGGCTTTCACTGTTAGACAATTTGCCAACAGATACTCCAAGAAATTTGGTGTTGACAGACAAAAAATGATGGAAAGATTGTGGGGTGACTCATACTTTAACCCAAAAACCAAAAAATGGACCAACAAAGACAAAGACGCTGATGGAAAACCATTGGACAGAGCTTTCAACATGTTCGTTTTGGACCCAATTTTCAGATTATTCGCTGCCATCATGAACTTTAAGAAGGATGAAATCCCAACCTTGTTGGAAAAATTGGAAATCAACTTGAAAGGTGATGAAAAAGAATTGGAAGGTAAAGCTTTATTGAAAGTTGTTATGAAAAAATTCTTGCCAGCTGCTGATGCTTTGTTAGAAATGATTGTTTTACACTTGCCATCCCCAGTTACTGCTCAAGCTTACAGAGCTGAAACTTTGTACGAAGGTCCATCAGATGATCAATTCTGTAACGCTATCAGAAACTGTGATCCTAAAGCTGACTTGATGTTGTATGTCTCCAAGATGGTTCCAACATCTGATAAAGGTAGATTCTACGCTTTTGGTAGAGTTTTCGCTGGTACCGTTAAAGGTGGTCAAAAAGTCAGAATTCAAGGTCCAAACTACCAAGTTGGTAAAAAAGAAGATTTGTTCTTGAAATCTGTTCAAAGAACCGTTTTGATGATGGGTAGAAACGTTGAACAAATTGATGACTGTCCAGCTGGTAACATTGTTGGTTTAGTTGGTATTGATCAATTCTTGTTGAAATCAGGTACCATCACCACCAATGAATTGGCTCACAACTTGAAAATTATGAAATTCTCCGTCTCACCAGTTGTCCAAGTTGCTGTTGAAGTTAAAAACGCCAACGATTTACCAAAATTGGTTGAAGGTTTGAAGAGATTGTCTAAATCCGATCCATGTGTCATGACCATGATGTCAGAATCCGGTGAACATATTGTTGCTGCTACTGGTGAATTGCACTTGGAAATTTGTTTAGCTGATTTAGAAAATGACCACGCTGGTATTCCATTGAGAGTCTCACCACCAGTTGTTGCTTACAGAGAAACCGTTGAAGGTGAATCGTCGATGGTTGCTTTGTCTAAATCACCAAACAAACATAACAGAATCTACGTTAAAGCACAACCAATTGACGAAGAGGTTTCATTGGATATCGAAAACGGTGTCATCAACCCAAGAGATGATTTCAAAGCAAGAGCTAGAATCTTGGCTGACAAACACGGTTGGGAAGTCACCGATGCTAGAAAAATCTGGTGTTTTGGTCCTGACGGTAACGGTCCAAACTTGGTTGTTGATCAAACCAAGGCTGTTCAATACTTGAACGAAATCAAAGATTCAGTTGTTGCTGCTTTCCAATGGGCTACCAAAGAAGGTCCAATTTTCGGTGAAAACTGTAGATCAGTTAGAGTTAACATTTTGGATGTTACTTTACATGCTGATGCTATCCACAGAGGTGGTGGTCAAATTATCCCAACCATGAGAAGAGTCACTTATGCTTCGATGTTGTTGGCTGAACCAGCTATCCAAGAACCAATCTTTTTGGTTGAAATTCAATGTCCAGAAAACGCCATTGGTGGTATTTACTCCGTCTTGAACAAAAAGAGAGGTCAAGTTATCAGTGAAGAACAAAGACCAGGTACCCCATTGTTTACCGTCAAGGCTTACTTGCCAGTCAATGAATCATTTGGTTTCACTGGTGATTTGAGACAAGCTACTGGTGGTCAAGCTTTCCCACAATTGATATTCGACCATTGGTCAGTCTTGGGTGGTGACGTTACTGACCCAACCTCTAAACCAGGTGCTATTGTTAAAGAAAAGAGAGTCAGACAAGGTCTCAAACCTGAAGTTCCAGGTTATGAAGAATACTACGATAAATTGTAAGCTTTATAATTTAGTACATAGGTTAAAATATAAGTTTTAAAATATAAATAATGTCTTATTTCTCTCACAAGTATAAATCCTTTCTTTCCCAACCAGTAGGTCTTGAAACGTCCAATTTCAAATTGGGCTGTTGATCCAAATTGTCGAAATGTAATCCGCTGAAGGGGTTTCTGTCGGTAGTTTCCAAATTAGCTAGAGTATGGTTGACTTCTCTATGTTTGGCTTCGTCAGCTCTGATGACCAAGATCAAATCTTTGAAGGATGAGTTGGCGTCCAACTCTTGCCAATACTGGTAGGCGATGGTTGGGACCTTGATGCGTTCGAATTCGGGCAATCTCTGTGGCACGCTCAATTCGTGCAATAAATGGGTGTACGTTCTAACTGCCTCTTCTTCCAAGTATCCAACAAACCGGTGACAGTTTTTAGGACTTATCAAGTAGCTGACGAAAAAGAGATTTGTGACTACCCCCTGACCGACATAAATCAACAATTTTGTCAACCAACTAGGCGAACCAATCTTGATGAATGTCAATAGGTGCATCCGTTCGTTGTATGCTTCATCGTGTAACGTTTCGATCCAGGCCTTATCCCTCCTTAACAATCTTATACTGTGTAAATGACGGATAAACCCAGCGATGGAGCCAAACGTGCCAGCAACCGACTCCAAGAAGATAATCCTAGTTAACCACTTGCTGCACGTCATGTAATACCTCGTACCCTGGTACTGGTAGACATCCTGTGTTGTCAAGTCCTTGTAGCCAGAGACGAAATCAAATAGCTTCCTTGTTCTGTAAGTTAGGTTGAAGGCAATTTTGTCACCAATTGTTCGTGGTTCACGGTGGGAGAAGAACACTTTCTCGCAGCTTTCCTTCGAATAGCCCGGATGTGGGTACATCGAGTGGGTTATAAACTTCTTGTCATCCTTAGACTCGATTTCCTGGTTTGTGTGGACTATTGTGGATAAGTTTAAAACTGGTTTTGATTCGATACGTGGTTGAGCAACCACAGTTGAGGAATTTGTTGATAACTTTCTGCACACTCTTAAAAATCGATTGCCAAACATTGATAAGTGTTGATGTGTCTCAGCTTGCAAATTGTCTCATATTTATGTGCTACGATACGATTTATGATACCCAAGGATAAATTTTCGTGGACAATGACAATCTTTTGCAGCAATTCATATTCGTTTGTACGGCTAACCGCACAAATACTTTTTTTTTTTTTCCACATGAAAATTGTACAAACAGTTGCATTGTTCGACTGCAAAATGGAAAATGGACTAAAGGAACAAGAAATATTTTGATAACCAGTATATCGATAATGGGATGAAACATTTGAAATAAACTTTAACCCGATAAGAGCAATTTGCAGCAACAATGCGAGACATGGGTAAACGGACAGTTGTTAGACAATAATAATAGGAGAAGAAAATATGACAATACTGGCTATGCTCTCGAAACACACCAGTTTGATTATATGTTCTAGAATTTTAGATTGCATAATTCACAGTGTGCTTGTATACAAGTCATAACTCATAGCCGTCTTTGTTCTTGTCCATATACAATCTTTATCTTCTTAATTTCCTTTATCCGTACCCTAGGAAAACCAACCATGTGTTAAATAAGTTCCAAGGATAAAGAAAATGAAAACAATAACGACGGAGGAGAAAGACCAAGGGATTATAGTTAATAAAACAGATGCAATATCCGATTCATCGTTGCAAATATAATCAGAGTACCTATATTTGTGAGAGTTTTACCGTAGCTATCCTGGGCAAAAATTTGTAAAACCTATTAGTAAACTGAGCATAGACAACAACAGTAAAGCTACCACTCTAACATTCAGTTAACTACATTTGCAAATTTTCTCTTTATTTCAACTTTTCTGGTTCTGTACGAGTAGTGTTTACAGGTAGCTGTGTAGACCCACAGAATGGTTTGACATGCTTTACTAAATGGTGTCTCTACTTGATCTCAGGCGACTATATCATCGTCAGTGGTTTCAAACTTTTATTTGTGTGTGTTGAGCGCTTGGTGCCACAACTGAAAAATTGGTGCGCTTACTTCCCAATTCGGACTGATAAACCAATTGATAAAAAGATTTCTCACTATAGTGCCCAATCAACTTATGATTATATAAACTTTCTTCACCATCAACAATCAACATCGAAATGAAAGGTATCCAAATTGCAATTGATAGGGGTGGCACATTCTGTGACGTTATCGCTAAAATTCCAGACCAGCCAGATTATGTGTTTAAATTACTTTCAGTTGACCCCCAAAATTACAAAGATGCACCTACTGAGGGTATAAGAAGAGTTCTTGAGAAGGTGAGCGGTAAGAAAATATCCAAAGATGAGAAATTAAATCTCGACTTGATCCAAACTATTAGAATGGGCACCACTGTTGCGACAAATGCTCTATTGGAAAGAAAAGGTGCCAAAGTATTGTTGATTACGACAAAGGGGTTCAAAGACGTTCTCTTGATTGGAAACCAAACAAGACCACACATTTTTGACTTGACAGCTAAGAAATTGAACCACTTGTATTCAAAAGTCTTGGAAGTAGACGAAAGAGTCACGATAGCTGGGTTTTCAGAAGGTGGAGGATCGAAATTAAAATTGGATGAAAATGATCCCGAGTTGGTTCAAGGTTTAACGGGTGAGAAAATCCGTGTAATCAAGAAACCCAACTATTTACAAATTGAAAAAGACTTGATTGAAATTTACAATCAGGGAATCGAGACAATTGCCTTGTCCTTATTGCATTCGTACGCATATCCCGACCATGAAGCTCAAATTGCAAAGATTGCCAAAAAAATCGGGTTCAATGTTTCCGTATCTCACGAATTACAACCAATGTTGGGGTATGTGAATCGTACATCATCCACAGTTGCTGATGCATACTTATCGCCCGTTATAAACGACTACTTGCAAAATTTCGGAAAAGGCTTCGAAGGTGGATTAGACTCGTTTGGAAATAAGTTGCTTTTCATGCAATCGAATGGTGGATTATGCCCATGGTATAAATTCACCGGGTTGAAAGCAATCTTGTCCGGTCCAGCTGGTGGATACATTGGATTTGGCAAAACTTGTTTTGATGTCGAGGCGAAGAAGGCAACAATAGGTTTCGATGCCGGTGGTACATCAACAGACGTGTCAAGGTACGCAGGGACGTTGGATCACATTTATGAAACGGTCGTGAGCGAAGTCAGTTTGCAAACCCCACAATTGGACATTTCAACCGTTGCTGCTGGTGGTGGATCGATGTTGTTTTGGAAAAATGAAATGTTTGTAACTGGTCCTGACTCTGCCGGTTCCGATCCTGGCCCAGCGTGCTATCGAAAAAACGGTCCCTTAACGGTAACCGACGCAAATTTATTCTTGGGAAGATTACTACCAGAGTATTTCCCAAAGATATTTGGACCTAATCAGGATCAACCGTTGGATTACGAAGTTACAAGGAGAAAATTCTTGGAATTGACAAGGGAAATCAATAATGATAAGAAGCAGGAATTGACGGCTGAAGAAGTTGCTAATGGGTTTTTAAAAGTTGCAATCGAATCCATGGCAAGGCCAATTCGAAATTTAACTGAAGCCAAAGGGTTTGAAACTTCACAGCATAACTTGGCCTGTTTTGGAGGATCTGGTGGTCAGTTTTCAGTTTCATTAGCTAAAAATCTAGGCATCTCCGACGTTGCAATCCACAAGTATTCGTCATTGTTATCTGCATATGGTATTCAATTGGCCGATATCATCATTGAAAAACAATCGCCAGCCTCGTTTATTTACAATAAGTCTACTTTTGGTTTAATTGATTCAAAAATTAAATCGTTGATTGATCTGGCTAATGAAGAATACAAACAACAGAACTTACACCAGGAGAAACAGTTCCAAGTATTGTTAAACATGAGATACGTTGGCTCAGACACTCATTTACTAATTCCAGTTGAAAAACATGTTTATGATGCCGATGAAAAATTTATCAAACGTCATAAATCCGAATTTGGGTTTAATTTAGATAGAGATGTTCTAGTCGATGATGTACAAGTATTATTGATTGTTAAATCTGATGATGAGGAAGTTCATAATCCTTACGAAGAGTTCAAAAGTCTAAACACCAACAAGATTACACCTAGCAAGTTTCAGAAAATCTATTTCGACGAGTGGTTGGAATCCGGGGTGTTTGAGTTACCTGATTTAGCTATTGGCGATGAGATCCACGGACCGGCAATTATCATTGATGACACGCAAACAATATTAGTAGAACCCAAATCTACTGCGTATATATTGTCAAGTCATATTTTGATCAAAGTCGAGCATGAAGCCAAGCCGGTATTATCTAAATCTGACATCGATCCAATCCAGTTATCGGTGTTTGGACATAGGTTCATGTCAATTGCTGAGCAAATGGGTAGAACATTGCAGCAAACTGCCATTTCAACAAACATCAAGGAAAGATTAGACTTTTCGTGCGCCATCTTTGACCATAACGGTGACTTGATTGCAAATGCACCACATATCCCTATTCATTTAGGCTCAATGTCGTATGCAGTCAAGGCACAGAAGGAGATTTGGAAGGATGATTTAAAACCAGGCGATGTCTTGGTCTCAAATCATCCAAAAGCAGGTGGATCTCATTTACCGGATATAACCGTAATAACCCCGGTGTTAAACTCGAAAAACGAGCCGATATACTGGACGGCAAGTCGAGGTCATCATGCTGATATTGGGTCTATTGCTGCTGGTTCGATGCCGCCAAACTCGAAAACTATTTACGACGAAGGTGCAGCCATCGTTACCCACAAACTATGTGTTGAAGGGGAATTTGACGAAGCTGGTATTACAAAATTGTTGTACGATGAACCAGCAAAGTACCCTGGTGGTTCAGGCACAAGGGCTTTGAGCGATAACATATCTGATTTAAAGGCGCAAGTTGCTGCCAATTATAAGGGGATCAAATTGCTCGAAAAGTTGATCCAAGAGTTTACATTTGACGTGGTCAATTTGTACATGGGTGGTATACAGTCGACAGCTGAGATTGCCGTGCGTAATTTATTGAAATTGGCATTTGAAAAATTTGGCGGTGATCAATTAAAGGCTGTTGATTACCTAGATGATGGGACTGCGATTGCACTAACAATCACGATTGATCCAACAACTGGTTCTGCATTATTTGATTTCAGTGAGTCCGGTGATGAAATTTATGGCAATTTGAACGCACCAACTGCAATATTGTATTCAGCCGTGTTATATGTGTTGAGATGTTTGATATCGACGGAAATCCCATTGAATAACGGATGCTTACGACCAATTTCGTTTAAAACAAGGGAAGGATCAATTGTCAATCCGTCATACGATGCAGCTGTCGTTGGTGGCAATGTTGAAACAACCCAACGTATGATAGACGTGATGTTGAAGGCTTTCGAAGCAGCAGCAGGCTCTCAAGGCACTTGCAACAACTTGACGTTTGGCACAACCAACGATCAAGTATCATTCGGGTATTATGAAACGATTGCTGGCGGTTCGGGCGCAGGCCCTACTTGGAACGGTCAATCCTGTGTTCAATGTCATACGACAAATACAAGAATGACCGACGTTGAGTTATTCGAAAAGAGGTATCCTGTCTTGTTGCACGAATATTCGCAGCGTGTCGGATCAGGCGGCCAAGGTAAATTCATCGGCGGTAATGGTATAATTAGAGATATTGAGTTTTTGTATCCTTTGGAAGTGTCGTGTTTGATGGAACGACGCTCGTTGGCGCCATATGGGTTGCTAGGGGGCGAAGAAGGTAAACGAGGAGTTAATTTTTGGTACAAAAAAATCGACACAAACAAGTATACAAAAAAATCTATCGGTGGCAAATGTACCGTTAAGGTTTCCAACGGTGATCGCATAATTATCATGACACCCGGCGGCGGTGGGTTTGGTGACAGCAAGCCGATAAATTATCCGATTGAATCTACAAAGCCGTCGCTATTAACAGGAAGCGTTGGAATTCGGCTTTTGACGCAAGAGACTAACTAATCGTATAGAATCCTGTATATAGAAGGTAATAGATACCAGCTGATGCATCATCTCGGTGATATTTTTTAAAACCGCGTAATTGTGCTGAAGACTCCACAGTTGGGACTATAAATTGGTGAAAAAAAAAAAAAAGAGAAAAATTTTGGTTTTTACCACCATGTTTTCATCAATTAGAAAGCGAGGTATATCACGATTTGTGAGGTTTCTGTCACTGTCGCTGTCACTGTCACTGCCGTTGAGACAGACCAATTATTTGTATTATTCAGCATTATCGGTAGGGTTTATTGGCGTTGGGTATTACATTGGTCAACAAAGAACTAAACCTGCAGCAGAGCCTGCGCAACAAAAAACAGAGCTTGCAAGGTCAACATCGCCGTTGTCATCATTGAGCACTCCAGTTTATGGTGATGAAACCGCATTCAACTCCGCATTTGAAAAGATTACCTCAATTGTAGGTAAGGAAAATATCAACTTGGACGAAGATGTATTAGCATCGCACAATGATTCGTTTTTTTCGACCCACCACCCTCCGAAACCAGATGTCCAAAAGCCAAAAGCAGTCGTGTTTCCAACCTCGACCCAACAAGTGTCTGAAATATTGAAAATAGCAAACGAGTATAAAATACCCGTCGTTGCAAACTCGGGGTTGACTTCGTTAGAAGGTCAAAACATCCATACAAGAGGCCCATTCAGTATATCATTGTCGTTCCTGAAAATGGACAAGATACTCGCGTTCAATCCTAAAGATTTGGACGTTGTCCTTCAACCAGGTGTTGGTTGGCAGGAGTTGGACGATTTCTTGAAAAGTGATGAACAAGGTAAAAACTTGATGTTCGGACCTGATCCAGGTATCGGTGCAAACATTGGTGGTATGGTGGGCACCTCTGCTTCAGGTACAAATGCTTATAAATATGGTACAATGAAAGAAAACATTGTGAATCTAACCGTCGTGCTTGCTGATGGAACAATTGTTAAAACAAGACAAAGACCAAGAAAGTCGTCTGCTGGTTACGATTTAACCAGATTATTCATCGGTAGTGAAGGTACATTAGGCATTGTTACCGAAATTACTGTCAAATTGCATGTCAAACCCAAATTTGAATACGTGTCGATTGCATCGTTCCCTACAATTGAAGATGCAGCAAACACAGCCGCAGCTATAATTGCTAGTGGAATCAATCCAAACGCAATGGAGATTCTTAACGACACAATGATGTCGTTTGTGAATGAAATGAATGAAGGTATTCAAAATTTGGAAACGCCAACTTTATTCTTCAAAATCGGTGGTCCAACATTGGACAATGTCAAGGATCAATTCAAGTTAATTCAAGATATTTCAAAAAATAACAAGCTTATCCAGTTTAAAACATCAACAAACCAGGAGGAAAGTGACGAGTTATGGGCAGCTAGAAGAAATGGATTGTGGTCAACATTCCAGTATGGGTCCACAATTTTGTCTGACCCAAATGATGTTCAAGTGTGGACGACAGATGTAGCTGTACCGATATCCAAACTCGGAACTGTCATTGGTGAAATCAATCAGGATTTAATTGAAGCTGGGTTCGATAAAAAGTATTCCGTCATGGGTCACATTGGCGATGGTAACTGTCACTTTATTATTTTGTATAATTCGCCAGATTATCATGAAGTATCCAAGGTAGTTGACAAAATGGTGTACACAGCCTTGAAATACGAAGGTACGTGTACGGGAGAGCATGGTGTTGGTATTGGAAAACGTAAGTATTTACCTGATGAATTGGGTATTACGTCGATTGATTTAATGAGACAAATCAAGAGGAGCTTGGATCCAAATATTATATTGAACCCAGACAAGATCTTTAAGATAGATCCAAAGGACGACTTGGATGAACAATTAGAGCATGGGTCATTATTAGAAAAACATCAGTGTATGCATAATCATTAGATACAAACTAAATACACACATACAGTAAAAACACATACAATAAAATTGTCTTTTTTTTTTTTTTTTTTCTGCTTCTTCTCATGTCTCAGAGTCAATGGTTCCGTGGTCCAATATGTGGAACGGATAATTGCAGGAGCAGACTTTTTCGAAACCAAGATGGGTTGACAATATGTCAATACGGGCATGTCATGGAAGGCGCAATAGAGTTTAACGATGAAGATTTTGAAAACTCAACACAAACTCGAAGATTAAATAATGTCACATTTAATGAGCGTGGACATTTAACAAAGAATCAAAGGAAACTAATCTCAAGACAGAACAAAGAGAGGTATTTCGGTCAAGATGCAAGACAATACTATTTCAAAGTATTGCAAAAGTTGTTAAAAGTCGAGTTGAAGGTATTTACAAACTTGTTTCTCAGTGAAAATGTATACCAAGACGTTGAAATTTTGGTTAAAACAAATTGGATCAAGCTTTTGTCCTTGATAGTGGATGAAAACAATGATTCTATAGATCTTTTGGACGTGTTGTTAATTATTTACATTTCCTGTTTACAATTACAATCCTATCCGATATATATCATGGATATTTTGGAGAGTATCAAAAGAAATGAATTACCCTACATAAGAACACTACATTTACTACCGAAGGAAGAACTCGATTTTTTACCTTCTAGTTTTCAAAATAGGTTGCAACCACCTAGTCTCCCTTCCAAGAACCAAATTTATCATCGATTGCAGAGACTAATGACAAGATTAAACCTTGAAATAGATGTGCCTCAAGATTATTACTACCTATTTATCTACAAAGTTTATTCAGAACAGTTGATAATGCCAAACACAAATGAGTTGTTTTTACATACACTTAAGATCATGAAAAAAATGAACTTGTCCATCAAAATTGACAAACAGACTGGTTTTTTAAACCATCCTGAAATTTTCATTTCATCTATAATTATATTTACAACTCAGTTGGTATTTAATCTAAATGAGAATACTTTTTCACTAACAAATTATCTACAACGATTTGAAGAATTTGAATTGAATAATTCATTTGAAACATCAGATAACGTATTAGATTGGTCAAATGATACAATAGATAAATATTGCGACTGGATATACGATGAAATAATTCCCAAAAAGAATAAATTGAATGAAGGCAGCTTGGACAATCTACCGATGATCAGCAAACGTTTGTTTCAAATATTTGATTTGGAGAATGATCAAAATTTGCAACATACGCAGCGAGATGGTAATGAATATGTCAATACGTTGAACAAGATGAAAGTTGACAAAATAACAAACAACACAAGAGAGGAATTGAGCCAATTAGAAACTTTGTTGTTGAGCAAGTTTAGTAAAGTGCTAGATATCAAAGTCCAAGATCTATCCAAAGTGTTAAGCAAGATGCAAAAACAATTGAAAGAGAATGTATTCCCCAAAAAAAGATGATTTATGATTTTATACACGCAGTCATCAATTTGGTGGAAAGAAAAAATTTTAATGACAAAAAGATGCAAACAACGAAACGTAAATAGACTGTAATGAATGTATTAGTAACGATTATGAAAGAAATTGGAGCAAAAGTGCCGGGAAGCCGATTCTTGAAACTCGTGGCATTAAAAATATCTATGTCGATCTCAATCTTATCCATCCTAGTGTCTTTTTTTTTCTGGATACAAACTACAATTGTTGTCCACTGGCAGAGATAATGATTGTTTCAGATTGTATTGCAATTAGAAACTAAGATTGTGCTACGACAACAATAGTTTTGTTTGTGGTTTGCCACTCCCATTGATGGATCATAACACCAGACCAAATTGGCCCTGGTTGCCCAACCTTCAAAATAGGAAAGATTAAACGAAAATTATATACCCCTCTTCTCCCTAGAGAAGAAAAGTATAAAAAATATAAAAAATTATACTTGCCACAAACTGCGATATGCATTAAATTATGTCTCTAAACTCCGAGCGAGAATGTTACTATTCTTATTATTTTATTTTTTCTCCTGCTTGGTTATATCACTTGATTTCGATTTATGTTGGAGAAGAATGTAAAAGGAGTGTCATGTCTGAGGAAATCATTACAATGTATGTTGAAGCGGTAACCTCGACATGTTTTGTTTCAAACCCCGATGCAAGCAGCAGAATAACAACAACTAAGAAATAAAAAGATTAGATGCAAATATATATCATCTGCATGACTACACTGATTGGTTGTTGGATCTTTTAACTTTGTGGGTTTGGGTGGGTTAAAAATTTTAATCACTACAGTTTTGACCAATAACTACTATATTCAAACTTTGCGTTTGCTGTGCACTGGTTAACAACACCATCTCACTATTTTTGCAGCAATTCAAGAAAAAAATGACAGTCAAGGAATAGTTGCACAATAGGGATGATGAATCAAGTGTAAATATTCAAATTGTCCTTGTTTCACACTAATTAAAGTCCGGGTGCTGTAATTGGACTTGAATTTGTGTACTGTTGGTAATGTTGCAGAAATGATTTGCTCCAGATGTAGGAAAATTGAAAATTACCCTTCGTGCCATCTCCGTCAACAATTGGAGGGTGGTGGGGGGAAAGGCAAAAAACACAACAACAACAACAACAACCACAAAAAAAAAAGTACGGTGCCAAAATGGTACCGCCATTTGACTCGCGCAAACAGATTCCGTCCCAATTTCTCATGCCTTGCAATACTATTTCATCCCCCCGCAATGAAAAATTTAATGGAATCAAACACACACATCGCTTTTTCTATATATAGGTGAAATTTCGTCTGTCGACCCTCTCTCTCTTTCTTTATTTTCTTCTCCTCCTCCTTTATTCTGAGATTATACATATTTCTATTACCATGTCACATCCATTAGAAGTTGACGTTAAGTTCCCCAACGGAAAATCCTACAAACAACCAACTGGTTTATTTATTAATAATGAATTTGTTTATCCAAAACAAAAGAAAACTTTTGAGGTTTTGTCACCATCCACCGAAGAATTGATCACTAGTGTTTATGAAGCTTTGGAAGAAGATGTCGAAACCGCAGTTCAAGCCGCTGAAGCTGCATACAAGACCAACTGGACTTGGGGCCCACCAGAAGTTAGAGCTAAAGTTTTGTTCAAATTGGCTGATTTGATTGATGAGAATTTTGAAACCTTGGCTTCAATTGAAACTTTGGATAATGGTAAATCTATCCAAAATGCAAGAGGTGATGTCCAATTGACTGCGGCTTACTTTAGATCTTGTGGTGGTTGGTGTGATAAACTCACTGGTAGTGTTATCAACACTGGTGATTCTCATTTCAACTATACTCAACGTGTTCCAATGGTTTGTGGTCAAATTATCCCATGGAATTTCCCATTGTTGATGTTGAGTTGGAAATTGGGCCCAGTTTTGGCAACTGGTTGTACCACTGTTTTGAAAACAGCCGAATCAACCCCATTGTCAGCATTGTTTGTTGCAAAATTGTTGGTTGAAGCTGGTATGCCAAAAGGTGTTGTTAACATCATTTCAGGATTCGGACCAACCGCTGGTGCAGCCATTGCATCACATCCTAGAATTGATAAAGTTGCCTTCACTGGTTCAACCAAAATTGGTAAGACTATTATGAAAGCCGCTGCTGAATCTAATTTGAAAAAAGTCACTTTGGAATTGGGTGGTAAATCGCCAAACATTGTTTTCGATGATGCTGACCTTGATGGTACAATTCAACATTTGATCACTGCTATTTTTTATAATTCAGGAGAAGTTTGCTGTGCTGGTTCACGTGTGCTCGTTCAAAGTAAAATATATGATGAATTGGTTGCCAAATTCAAAAAAGCAACTGAACAGATTAAAATTGGTGATCCATTCGACCCAGAAACATTTATGGGTTCTCAAGTTTCTGAAGTTCAATTTAAGAAAATTTTGAGCTACATTGATTCGGGTAAAGAACAAGGTGCAACTGTTGTCACTGGTGGTGAAAAGGTTGAAGGTAAAGGGTTCTTTATTAAGCCAACTATCTTTGCCGATGTCAAGTCAGAAATGGATATTGTCAAGGACGAAATTTTTGGACCTGTTGTTTCCATAATCAAATTTGACACCATTGAAGAAGCTATTGAATTAGCAAACTCTACTGAATATGGTTTGGCCGCTGGTATCCACTCGAGCAACATAAGTAAAGTCATCAGTGTAGCAAGCAAGATTAAAGCTGGTACCATTTGGGTCAACACCTATAATGATTTCCACCCAATGGTTCCATTTGGTGGTTTCAGCGCCTCTGGTATTGGTAGAGAAATGGGTGAAGAAGTTTTCCATGAATACACCCAAGTTAAAGCTGTGAGAATAGCTTTATAATTTTAATAAATAATTCTAATTTCGATTTCAAAAAAAGTTTGTCAATCTGCTCTACCTACAACAGAGAAAGCTAAGATGGACATAGAGACAACTTAATGTTTCGTCTGTAGAACGTTTAGTCAATATTTAGCTATTGATGACACCAATTTCATGTAAAAAAGATAAACGTTTTGTATAGCGATCTAGACCTTATACTTTTAGGCAAATCTTTCTCTGATTTATTCATAATTTTGCAGTCACATTTATATTACATAAGCATAAAAAAGTTGAAGAACTAAAATTTGAATATCAAAACGTACTAAACGCGTTAAAATGTCAACAAATATACAACCAGATACAAGTGGGGTTACGTCGTCGCCGACGCCTAAATCAAAAGAGTCGTCTCGTCTTACAAGCCCCGAAAATGAAATACCGTTGAATAAAAGGCGAAAGCTACTTATTGACGACGAAATTTTGAAATTACCAGTTTTGCTAACTGAAGTAGCAGAGCAAAAAGTATCGAAAAATGTGATAGACAGAACCTGGTGCCAGCTAAATCCCGACAGCATAAGGTCGCTAGAAAAGATCTTTGAGATTGGGATAATAGAAACAATCGAAAACAATCAACACCAAGATGCAAAATCGTTGAACAAATTTTTAAATAACGTATGGTTGAATACAGAAAACTCTCAGTCCTTCAAGTCAAAGATACAAGTTACCAAGCTACCCCATCCCAACTCGATGTACACCAGAAACGCAAACAACAAAACAAATGAAGTGAAGGACCCGTTGAACTTTGATGAGCTAAGATATAAGAAGAAAATGTTGGAGAACTACTTGGTTGCTGAATCAAAGCAATTGAACGAGCTAGAATCAAATTACAACGAGGTGGATGTTGTCTACAAACAAGATTTGAAATACCTAGAAAATTATAAAAACGCATACACCAAAAACGAACAGGAAATAAACGCAAGCATAGAGGAGAAGAAGCAAGACTTGCAGTTTGACCCCGCGCAGGATGATAGTCATAAACTACACTTGAAAGAGACAAAGTACGTTGGCAACTTTGACCCTGATCAAGACGAAGATACCAGGGAGATTCTATTGATGTTGGATGCAAAATTACAAGACATATCGTCGAACATATCGTCATTAAATGAATTAAATAAAAAGTTGGAAGTGCTATATAATATGCTAGATTGATAACCAATATATAGTCAATATCAAAACGTCGATATTTTCTTCTTGATCGATTTTTATAGTTATGCAGCCATCTTTGCTCAGTTCCCAAATGGCGTTAAAGTCCGACCTTATAGTTAAGTCTATGTTGAAATCCTGATCCTTGTCATTTTGGACCGAAGTGAATTGGACTATGAACTTATGCTTTGAAGACTTCTGACTCAATTTCTCAGTAATCGACCTAATTAATTCCTTTGGAGACGTGGGTTCATTGTAGTGTTCCTCAATCAACTTGGTTATGAAATCTTTGGCGAATGGTGGTTGGTTGTTAGAATCGGATACAATTGAAATCAACATTTTTATTTTTACCAAAGATATTATTTGTTTTTCTCAGACACATAATAAATGTTGAAATTTTTGAAAAAGAAAGACGATGATACTACGAATAGTAATGACGTTGTAACCGATGACACGTCGTCGATATCCACGTCTACGTCTACAACTTCTAAAAAATCGAAATTGATAAAATGTCATGAACCATTTGAATCACCATTGAATACAAATTTCAAAAAGCCCGATTTGGACCTAACAAGCGAAGAACAAGAAAAATACAATAGTCTTTTACAGCATTTCCAAGAATACGCCAAAAAGGAGCACCCTGTCAATGACCAGCCAAACTGTGCCGTACATCCCTTGCTAGAAGAAGAGTTAGCATGGTTGACACAGGAGTGTTTCCTCAGATACTTACGCGCAAGCAAATGGAAAGTCGACACTGCTATAAAGCGAATTGAGGACACCATTGTGTGGAGACGAACATTTGGTGTTGTTGACATTCCAAACTCAAATAAAAACTTGATCACATCTGACTTGGTCGAACAGGAGAACCTAACGGGCAAACAGTTGATTGTAGGCTACGATTTCGACAATAGACCTTGTTTATACCTTAGAAACGGGTATCAAAACACAAACGCATCGATTAAACAGGTGCAACATTTGGTGTACATGTTGGAAACGGTGATAAATTTCATGCCACCAGGTCAAGATAAACTTGCATTGTTGATTGATTTCAAAGCTGCACCAGCTCATTTGAATCTATCATCTAAATTCCCTTCGTTATCCATTTCAAAACAGTGTTTACATATTTTACAATCGCATTATCCTGAGAGGTTAGGAAGAGGTTTATTCACAAACATTCCTTGGATAGGTTATACATTTTTCAAGGTCGTGGGTCCTTTTATTGACCCATACACAAGATCCAAAACTATATATGATCAGCCATTTGAAAACTTTGTCCCCAAACAACAATTGGACAAAGAATTCAATGGATTATTAGATTTTGAATACATTCATGATATCTACTGGCCAAAAATGAATGAAATCTCAAAGAAGAAGAGAGAAATCTACATGTGCAACTTTAGAAAGTTGGGAGGTACAATTGGTATCAGTGAATTTGACTTAAGAATAGAAGAATAAAGAACTATAGAATTTGACACATTGAGTTACACTTTAGTTACACTTTTCTCGTACTTTTTTCGTACTTTTTTTTTTTTTTTTCAACTCTTTTCACTTGGGGAATCGATGGTTGAAGTTGTTGTTACAGTTATAAGTCCGAATCCAGAATTGACCGCGTCTGATTTGGCACTTGTGGAAGATTACATCAGTGATGAATTAAAGGTTGATTTTGCAAAGGAGGTGCTAGGTCCACGTGCCATTGACTATAAAATCCATGTCGACGATAGTGACTCAGTACAACATTCGTTTAAACACAAATTCAAACAGTCACCGCTCGATGTTATAGTGCAAGAATCATCTCGTAGAGGGAACAAACAACTTTTTGTTTTTGATATGGACTCAACTTTGATATACCAAGAGGTCATTGAGTTGATAGCTGATTCTGATCCAGCATTAAAATTGAAAATAGCAGAAATAACTGAACGTGCCATGAATGGAGAGTTAGATTTCAACCAGAGCTTGAGAGAAAGAGTAGGGTTGTTAAAGGGGATAGATGCAGAAAACTTATGGGACGATATCAAACAGAAAATCAGAATAACAAAGGGCGCAAAGGAATTGTGTCAGACTTTAAGACTGAGAGGCGTGATATTAGCCGTCTGTTCTGGTGGTTTTATCCAATTGGCAGAATATATTAAAGACCAATTAGGTTTGCACTATGCGTACGCTAATCTATTAGCAATTGACGATGACAAAAAACTAAATGGTGAAATTATTGGCGAAATCGTAAACGGTGAAAAAAAGGCATCGTTATTAAAAGAGATTGCTAAAAAACATGACATAGATGTTAAAAATGCAGTTGCTGTTGGCGATGGAGCAAATGATTTACCAATGATGGCAGTTGCAGGATTTGGTATAGCGTGGAATGCAAAGCCAAAGGTTCAATTAGAAGCACCAAGCTGCTTAAACACAGACACATTGAACGATATAACATACATTCTAGGAATCTAGGCTCAAAACTCTACCCTTAACGACCCCGGTTATACCATTGAATAACAAGATCTCCTCCCCAACCTTGATAGAATCCATAGTTATACATTCTTCCTTGATGAAGTTTTTACATAATAAAAAGTGTCGTGTCACACCACACAAACACCCTGAGCTCAACATTGGTGTGATCCACTTGTCTCTGAAAACAGCAACATTTGTAATCGTCCCTTCCATCAAATGATTCTGCAGATTGAATAATAGCACTTCTTCTTTGCCTGGCTTCAAGTTGGGTAGCAATTTTCTTGCTTGATTATAATGGTCCCTTTTTGTTGTTTTGAACGATGTGAATGGCGATATCATAGTTGGCTCTTTATTTATGTAAACATCCCAAATCTCATCGTCTTCAAACTCGTTATTCTGCAACTCGTTTAAAAAGTCGTACTCGGTGGTTTTGATATTTGGAAATAACCCATTTAGTAAATTTTTCTTACTTTTGATTTCATGGTACTCGAATTTACAACTTCCATCGAGTGAAAACAATCCTCTAATTTTATATGGGATAAACACCAACTTGTTCAACGCTTTCATGGATTCAATGAGTTGATGAAACAAAAAGTCCTCCTCGATTTCAAAGTCCATCTTGGTGAAATACTGCATTGTGAATTTGAGCCGTTGCACATGCTCAGATAGTAAGAAGAAATTCTCTTTTCTAATGTCGTCAAATGTCATTGGGGGTATTAATGTCAAGCTTGGGTCGTATCTTATTGTCGATAAGATATCGAATGGCTCATCGCCAAAGTTGGTTGTCAAATAATTCTTTGTTGATTCCAACTCCATTGATTATGAACACGAGACGAAATATCACTAAAACAGGGTCAAAATAATCGCAATTGCGTTTTCTTTTGCGCAATATTTCAAGAGATTTAACAAACCTCTCTCACATTGAGATCTCGTCACTTTGGTACACAACTAGAGTCGTTATTTATTAATAAATACATCAATATGGGTCTATACAGTGTCTCAATCTTGGTGAGCACATTAATATGGCCTAAATCTTTTCTTCTCTTTCATGATCTTTATCTTCTCTTGATCCTGTTTGAACTTGTTTAGCAACTCATTCATTTCATCCTTCTTACGTTGTCTCAATTGGAATCTATAGAAATCTTGTTTTTCCTTGGTTTTCATCTTTTTATCGTTTTTAGCTGTTTCTGTCTTGGTCGTGAACTTCAGCTTTCCTAATATACCTGCTTTTGTTTTACTATGCTTCCCCACCACCAAAGTAAAACCATCTTCATCGACTAATTGTGTTTGTCTTTGTAATGCTTCAATGCTTTCTTTTTCCAACCTATTGAAAGTTTCCAAGTTTTCCGAAACTTCGTTTATGAGAACATCCTTATCGAGGATTTCATTCTGCAAACATTTTAGGAAATATTGAGAAGTAAACTTTTGTATTGGCCATTTTGGTTTTGAAGCTTTTTTCATCGAATTAAACGCCAAGTTAAAGCTCGATTTATCTATAAAACTCACAACTCCACAGTTTTTTGGCAATATTTGCGAATCTTCTGGAATTAACTCACTCGTTAATCGTGGTAGATTCACCCATACATCTTCTATGTGATTGGTTAGTTTCGACACCTGAAAGTTCTCTATTATGGATCCAATAGCTATATCTTGATAAAATCTTTTGATAGTTGATAAATCGGTTGAAATTGGTAAGTTGAAGATGAAAATTGATTTCCCATCTGAGTTTGTTGTTTCATGTTTCTTATAGTATAAATAATGGGTAGAAGTTGGTAACTCCACTGGTAGTATATTGAACCCTTTAATTTCTTTCATTAGTGATGGGAGGATTTTTTATTTTTTTTTTTTTTTTTTTATTTTTTTTTTTAACCTCATTGATTCTTCTCTCTACATACATTTTTTTTTTTTTCAAATTCAACAGATTAAATTATGGATAAAGAAACATTATTAAAGTCACTTAGTGGGACGTTGGACAGTAACCAACAGGTCAGAAAAGTGTCAGAGCAACAGTTGAACTTGTTTGAACAACAACCTGGGTTCACAAATTATTTATTAACGTTAATAGATGAGGATCTATCACTTGGAGTTAAACAAGCAGCAGCGATATTCTTCAAGAATAGAATTATCAACTTCTGGTTTGTTCCAGAAAACTGTAAACAACCATTGGCTCTATTTATCAAGGACGACGAGAAACAAATTATTAAACAAAACTTATTATCCACATTGATCAAAACTTATAAATTTCCGTCCATACGAATCCAGTTGAGTTTGTCGTTGAATTCGATATTGAGTTACGACAAATGGGAAGAGATGGTCCAAATTATAAAAAACTACCTAAATCAAGATGAAGACCATATATATGTTGGGTTGATTTGTTTGTTTGCATATTGTAAAAACTACAGGTATGATGGTTTGGAGCTGAGTAAATTTGTGAATCCAGTGTTGGAAGAAGTCACAAAAGAAGTGTTTCCAACATTGGAGCAGTTGACGTCAAAGTTGATTGAAATAGATCATCACGATATGCTATATTTGGTTGTCAAAATTTTCAAATATACCACCTATTCATCATTACCAAGCTACTTTGATGTCGAAAAATTAGGATTGTGGTGTCAACTACACATAATGATTATAAATAAATTACCCGATAGAGACAGCAAAGCCATCAAATGGGGGTTCGGAAACTTGAATAGATTACTTTCAAAGCATGGTGGTGGTATACAAACCAAAAAAAGAGATTCCGAATTTGTTGCTATATTTACCCAGAATTTCATACCACAGATTTTGAGTTCTTACTGGGACATAATATCGAAATGGTCAACCAACAAGGATTGGTTGAATGAATCTGCATTGTTTTACATGATTTCATTCATTGAGCAAGTCATTGACACACCGTGCTACGGATTAATAGAAGAAAAATTGGATGCCATTATAAATCATGTGGTGTTTCCAACTTTGAGCGCCACAGAAGAAACTATTGAGTTGTATGAAGATGATCCAAACGAATACATCAGAAGATTCTTTGATATAAACCGAGAACAAAATACTAGCGATGTAGCTAGTATAAATTTTGTTTACAGATTAGCTGAAAAAAAGCCCCAGACGTTAAGTTTATTACTTTCAATAATTAACGAAAAGTACCAAAATAAGGATTCAAAACAAATCGAGGCTTGTTTAAGGATTTTATCAACAATATCATATAAATTGAATGAGCCAAATTCACCGTGTTATGGACAAATTGACAACATGTTGTTCACATATGTTTATCCGCAATTGAGCTCTGAGCTTTGGTTAACAGCAAGAGCTTGTGACACAATTGCCATGTTTAGTCATACGTATACTGACTCGACAATATTGCAGAAGATATTCGAGAAAATTATTGAATGTTTTCAAAACGAATCATTCCCGGTACAATTAACCGCTGCTGATGCTTTAGCAACGTTAGTTGATGAAGACTATGTGTGTCAACAAATTCAAGATCAGTCACCACAGTTGATGAGTAATTTGTTGGAAAAATCGAAAAAGTTTGAAAGCGATATCTTAACAAACGTAATGGATAAGTTTGTTGAGAAATTTGCGAAAAACTTGGAACCATATGCAATCGAGTTGGCGTCAAAATTGATTGAGCAGTTCCTAATAGTTGCAAATGATTTGTTAGATGGTTATAATGAAGATAAAGAGTATCAAGCCGCTGGTATACTAAATACATTGGTAACACTAGTCGTTTCAATGTCGAATGCGCCACAAGTCAGTGATCAATTAGAAACGCTTTTGCAAGATTTGATCAAATTTGTCATTGATAATGCCATGATCCAATTCATAACTGAAATCATTGAAATCTTGGAAAGCTTGATAGAAATTAGAAAATCTGTCAGTGAAGTTGTTTGGAAGTTGTATGAGTATATCACAAACTCATTCGATGTCTACGCCTACGAATACTTTGACCAGTTTCAACCTTTTTTCGAAGTCATTATAAACAAAGGGTTTGTTGGTTTGACTATAGATCATCCATATGTACAAAAATTGATATCGATATGTTTCCAAATCTTGAAATTAGATGACGCTGACCCAGTTTTCGCACACTTGGCTTTTGAAGATATCGAACTTACATTGTTGGCAATTAAAAACGATTCATTGTTGCCGCAGTTATTGGTTGAAATATTTGAAATTTTCAAGAAATACGAGTCAGAAGATTTGTTTGATGGTTATATGTTACATTACTTATCCATCTTGAAGATATTCTTTGTTGCCTTTTATATTAACGCAGATTTAACGTTTTCATTTTTGGAATCACAAAATTTTGTAAATGACTTTTTCAAATTATGGATCAAATATTCAGACGATTTCCAGAGTGTTTACGGCTGTAAGTTGCAAATATTTGCGTCATTGTCGATATTGTTGTCGAATTTCAAAATATCATCAGATTTAAGCTTCGAAGTTGTTGATTTGTTATTGAGTAACTTGTCAACGTACCCACAAGCCATCAAAAAGAAAAACCAAATTATTGAAAGCGAGAAAAACGACAAACAGCATAATGAGATTGAAACGTTTGAATTCGATGACGAAATTGACGAAGCTGAATTGGAAGCTCTAAAACAAACGCCAATTGATAAAGTCAATCCAATTGAGTTTTTCGTGCAGGGGTTGCAGAGAATGGACCAATACAAGTATCAAGTGTTGTTCAATGACTTGGAAGATAGCAAAAAGGAAATGATCCAAGACATCGTCAGACTTGGTAAATAATATATAATGTATACGTACTTACTAAACATGCTTACACACTTATACTTTTTTTTTTTTTCTCGCACACTCCATCTTTTTCCTACAGAGGTATGTTTTCAAGTTTTGGGTCTAGTGTGTTTGGATCCTTTGGGTCCAACAACTTTGAAGAATACTTTAGATGTTATCCAGTTACAATGATGCCCGACTTGATACGTAAGGACGACTCCAATTTCGGTGGAAAGATATTCCTACCACAGTCATCCTTAAATAAATTGACAATGTTACATATCAGGTATCCGATGTTGTTTGAGATCAAAAATGAGCAAAACGGCAAGTTTACTCATTCAGGGGTGCTTGAGTTTATAGCAGAGGAAGGGCGATGTTACTTGCCGCAATGGATGATGAATACGTTGACGTTGAAGCCAGGTAATTTGATCAAGGTCCAGAATGTTGATTTGCCACTAGGTCAATTTGTGAAAATTGAGCCACAAAGCGTTGATTTCTTGGATATATCCGATCCTAAAGCGGTGTTGGAGAACGTGTTGCGCAAGTTTTCAACGTTAACTGTCGACGATGTCATTGAAATAAATTATAACGATCAGATTTACGGTATCAAGATATTGGAGGTGAAGCCAGCTACTAATAACAATGGGATCTGTGTGGTGGAAACCGATTTGGAAACCGATTTTGCCCCACCTGTAGGATACGTTGAACCTAAGTACAAGCCAGTGAAGAAAGAAATCAAAAAGTCGTCTGGTGCTGGTACAATGGCAAAATCAATCAATTACGCCAAAATAGTATCAGAGTCAAACGACAAGTTCAAGGGGGGGCAAAAAGTACTGGGCAAAGCAGTTGAGAAAGAATACAACATAGACGACTTATCTCCAGACGCACCACCGGCTCCCCTAAATTTACCGGACAACCAACTATTTTTTGGATTTCCCGTCATATTACCGCCGCAGCAGGAGGAAAACGAACAACAAGAGGTTAGTAAATTTGAAGGTGCTGGTCAGTCTTTAAGAACAAAGAAAAGAAAAAGCCAAAACTCGTTTCCATCCTTGAAAAATCATACACGAAGTCCTGATGTAATTGAAATCGATTAAAATACTTATATATATATATATATATCTTTATATTTGTATTACTCGGTGGTTGATGGTAAGAAAACGTCATTTCCTTGTTCCTCGGCCTTCTTCTGGTGGTAAACAATATCAGTAGACTCCCATGGGTACGCAATCCAGCAATCAGGTACTGTTCTAGCAGCGAAATAATTATTTTCCATTATATCTTTTGGTAAATCAGCTTTCTTGACCTTCTTTTTATCGTGCAACACAAATATACCAAACTTGGTCGAGCTAGCATCCTTTCCCTTTGCTTTCGCTTGTTGCTCGACGTCTTTTTTCAACTCGCTGACTGCATAATGCAAAGTTGTTCTTGTGTCATCAACCTCATCGATGATCAAAACGTTTTTGTCCACCAAGTCAATCTTGGACTGGTGGTAATCTATCCATTGGGTTCTGACGACCTGGGTTCCTGGTTTTTCAATTCCTTGTTCATTCTCGATCTCTTCGTACAACGATAAGATGATTGCCATGATTCTTATATTTGGTTGGCCTGGCTCCTTAAGGAACGATCTCAACATTCTTGCTGGGATGAAACCACCACCACCAATAGCTATGATCAAGTCTGGCTTAAACTGCTTGATCTTATCGGCGGATTCTTGACATAACTGATGTACATTATTGTACGAAATGTACATTTTATCGTCTGACATGTTTAATTGTAGTTTTCAATAGTTCAAAATTTTTGCGATGAAATACAACTTTTCTTCAAAACACTTCTCGCTCCGTCGGAGCACCACCGCCACTTGCACAACGAGGGATTGTTTACAGTAAACAATCGACAAACAATGGTATCTTCAAAGGTATGGTGGCTTATAATGTGTGTAATACATTTGGAATGGTGAGAAGTGGATTTTGGTTTTCAACACAAGAGTTGAAAAATGGTCAAGAAATAGTCTCTACATCAAGAATCATCACAATTCAAGTATGTCAGCGGCATGAGCTCATTTCGGTAACGAAACCATCTGATGTAATTATGTAATTATTGGGGTTCCTGAAATGGTAGGAATATCCGTTGTTGGCGATATTTTATCGCAACGCAACACACTGCACCCCAAACTCTCGTAGATGTATATAAACAACTGTCCGAGATCGTAAAAATCAGCAAATCACAAATGACAGTCACTTTGAGACCTATCGAAGCTAAGGATAAACAAGCGTGGTTGAATTTGTGGACGGGGCCTAATGGGTACATCGACTTCTACCACGCCCAAGACATCATTACCCCGGAGATCTCCAACGTGACATTTGCTAGATTCTTGGATCCACAAGAGCCCGTTTATTGCGTCGTTGCAATCGACGACTCCACGGGGAAAATGATTGGTTTCGCCAGCTACTTGACCCACAGATTCACCTGGTCAATCAAGAATACAATGTACTTGAATGATTTGTTCGTTTCTGAGTCTGATCGGTTGCATGGTGTGGGCAGACAGTTGATTGAATATGTTTACAAACAGGCTGATTTGTTGGACTGCTGCGACTGCTACTGGGCCACCCAATTCGAAAACCATAGAGCTCAATTGTTGTACACCACAGTCGGTGTCAAATCGGGGTTTTTATTATACAAGAGACGGTAGCTTAAACTTTAGCCTAGTTCTGTAAAGTGCCTCTAGAATAATAGGGGGGTTGTACATTGAAATAGACGCTGTTTCCTCGTGATCAATTCTACTGCATCGTTGCCTCTCTGATTAAGTTAGTCGCAGGGAGAATGGGTCTAAACATGTATTCTTTACTCGTTTACCATTTGGTTCAACTTCCCAACCGTAACTAAATATAAGTGATATGTGAACCTAAAGGTAAAAACTTTCGAAAAAGGGTTTCTTCATAGATGTAACACAAAGCTGGTAAAAGTACTTGTGCACCCACGTTACGCAAGAGTAAAGAATTTTCGTCTAATCGAAGCGGTACTTTTGTCCGAATTGGTCCAATTCGCTCTTGGTTTATAGACCCGCAGCTACGAAAACTAATTCGCAAAATGTCAACTTTTATTCCATATTCAATCTAAATTCTCATCTTCATTGATTAATTGTAGATATTGGAAATAAAACGCAATAATCTGTAAGTGGGAATCAAATCTGATAAACTCATTCACTGAATGAGCGTTAGACTCCACGGTTGTAAATACACCTGGTCTGTATCTAAATATATTCTTTGTCAAATCCCAATAGTATCTTGTATCTGTATTACCAGTTGCAATTCCAGGCGCTACTATGACTTTAGACTTGTGGTAAGGTGAGTTTGGCTGTTGCTGGAATACCAACTGTTCATACACATGACGAATGTTACCGCTAAACAACTCCCATACTTTCCCCCTCGTAGGCGTTTGTGGCGCAGGCTCCAACTGTGACGACTTGTAAATGTTAAAGTAGCCGTTGGCTGTCTTTTCAAGAATGGTTTTGTTTTCTGACTTCAACCCCAAATCAAACTTTTTAGCAATTTTTATCAACAAGTTCAAATCATGCTGATAAATCTCATCTACAGAAGACTCAACAGCGATCCTATGATTGATCACGATATCAACAGATTCAGGTAATGCATTGGATTTGACACCACCATTGATGATGTCAACCGCTTGCGACGAGGTAATCAAATATCTACTCAACAAAGACTTATCATGCAACCATTGCTTTGCAATCTTATTTTGTTTCAACTTGTCCGCATTCAATAAACTCGACTTGATATCTTTGGGGATCGTTGGCGAGTACTTTGCGATACATTGATATTCATGGTATGTTGGGTTCCGTGGTGTGAAAATCGGTTCAAATGGATTCGACTCAATCAATTCGATATACTGGGCCATTATACCTATCGATGTGTGATCTTTTGGCACAGATGAATGTCCACCAGGTGTGAAAAGATTAACAATAACGTCAGTGCTGCCCTTCTCTGAGGCCCCAGGTAAGGCCAACAATACATCGTTTTCGAAACCTACTGATTGGCCTCCCTCGTCCACAACAGCATAGAAGGAGTTTGAACTGTACTTTTCAATCAAGTGTTTACCAATGTAGTTGGCACCACGTTCGCCGCCAATCTCTTCGTCGAACCCAAAACCTAAAATTATTGTCCTTTTTGGCTTGAAATCAAGTTTATAAAGTTCCTCCAACGATTCCAATAACCCAATTAGCAAATTCTTACAGTCTGAGGAGCCTCTACCCCATAATTTCTCGCCATCGTAATGACCTTCATATGGTGGATACGTCCATTGATCTAATGTCGATGGCTGGATCGGAACAACATCTTGATGTGCCGTCAACAATATAGGCTTGAGGTCGGAATTCGTTCCTTGCCATGTTATAACAATCGCGTGGGAATTGATTAACTCAACTTCAAATTTCCCAAATATGATGGGAAATGTAGACTTCAAATAATTGAAAAATGGTGTAAACTTGTCATCCCAGTACTTGGCATCATCCTCTACCAACGGGTCTGAGTCAAAAGTGTCAGTCTTGATCTTAACGGCTCCTGACAATTTCTTTGCTGATGAATTCCTAAACTCTTCGTTGTATAATATTTTCAATACTGTTGAATTGTCAGTTAAATAAGATTTGGGGTACGAATAATCATATTGTTGACATAATTCAGATGAAGGAAATGAATGAGTTTTCAAATTGCTAGATTTTGATAAGTATGACAAACCTAGGAGGGACAAAACCACAAAAATTATCCAATTAGACCTTGTGTTGTACCTCTTTGGTTCAGCAGTTGACTTTTCATTCACAATCATGATCAATTCAGGCACTGTTTGATGAACAATTCTTGAGGTTATTTTTTGTGGAGCCTCACCCCTTAATAATTCCGCTTGAAGAAATATAATTCCGCTTACGCGCCACCACGTTTGACTTCCCACCACAACGGTCAGTCCTAGTTGCACTCCGTTCACGTTATTAGAAGAGCCTCCCGCTGATTATATTGATGTAGTTGTAATTCATGAAAATTGAGCGCAACAAATTTCTAGAACTAAAGCTAAAGGTTGTTTTTGTGCACTTTCAAATCGGTAGTCATGTGTTGCAACTATCATGCTGTCTGCATTATTGAAATTTGAGAAATAGAGAAATACGATCCAAATTCATCAAGGCGGGAACTGACAAACGAATACCTCTGGTTCGGAATATTTGATTCAACGGATCTTGAAAAGAAATACAAATTATTATATTCTGTGTTGGAAAAAAGGTTGGTTGTTCACGGTAAAAGGATAAACTCCGTTGATGGAATAGTAATGTTGTAGCATAGCAGTGAGACATCACACTATCTTTTTATGTCCGCATCTATTAGAACGACCGTATTGTCACATCAAATTAAATCCGTTTTTTTTTTTGTTGCAGGTACGTGCTTAATTCCGCACAGACATACAGCTAACGGCGCAGATTAAATATTGTTGCAAAATTATATAAACTGATGCAAAATGTCTTTCAATTTTCAATTTATTCACTTTTCAAGTTATCCAATAAATCAAATTAATCATGTCAAGTTTTTTTACAAAAATTTTCACCCATCGTACTCCAGTTTCTCCAATCGCTGGGTTTTTCATAATCACTGGTGCTTTTATTGTTGGTAGAATTTCAGGTTTCAGAGCTTCATATAAACTTCTCAAGAATCCAGAGGATCATCCATTTTTCAAAAATTTTAAAGACCGCCCATTTTTAAAAAATTCACATACAGCGGTAATAAATTCCCAAGATGGTCCAAATGTTAAACCAGCTGATGCTAAACCATGTGTAATTAGAAATTCAAAAAGCAATTCCTGGTTCGGAAAATCTGAAGAATCAAAAGAACCTAAGCAAGCATGAATCATAGGTATCTAACATCTTTGATGATTAGACTGGATGTGGTTTTTAGATAACCAATTTCGAGTAGTTTTAAGTATATATATATTGTACATAATATACCCTTGCAATTATTTTCTCTCTGTAGTAGTCAAACCAACATTTATCATGAAGATACAAACTCACCAAGGTGAGTCTATCACTTTGGTCACAAATCTAGTTGAGAGTTGAGATCAAATTCACTACAATATCATATTTATATTGAATTACTACCAGAACCAAAATGCGCTTGCAATTAAAATAGAAGCGATAGCTTCCATCAACAACCCCAAGAATGTATAATACGAAAACAGACCAAAGTAAATCATATACTTACTTGGAACATCGAAATCAATGCCATGAAATGCAGATATTAACGAATAACAACATCTCACTATTAAAATCATCAAAGTTACAATTAAAATTCTTGCCACCAATGTGAAGTCATTGCTTTTGAAGTGAATGTACATCAATAAAGCGATCATCAATAGAACACCTACCAAAAACAAAACAGCTGCCACTTTGATCAAAACTGATGAACTTGAATCTCCAGACAGTATTTGAGAAGTACCCACAATGTTAGTAATAACAGCAGCCAATAAAACAATGGTCAATACTTTGAACGGGAAGAAATTTAATTTTTCTTTGGGTTTTGCTTTCATATAGTGAAACGAAGCATCCTCTCCCTTCTCCACAGAACTAGAATCTGTTTTACGATCAACAGTTATTAACTCAGGATGTTGTTGTTTGATCATGTGTTGGACCAACGAACTAATACCACGAGTTATAAAACCTAAACTGATCGAATCGAAAATATAAGTAGTGATGAATAGACCTAATTTGAATTGACTCAAATGCATAAAGACTAACCCAGTAATAGAACCAGCAATTTTGAAAACTAGAAACAACAACATAAAGATCAAAAATGGCAAAATTGATCTCAAATTGGTTTGTTTTCTCAAATGAACAAAGGTAATGAAAAAGTAACCACCCAAGATTAATATAAAAACAACCAACTGAACAATGGAAACAGCCTCCCATTGAGTAAACTCTGATAATTGCATTTTTCTATTGATGGTTAATCAAAACAAGGTCGATTCGAACTCAATATATAGGTAGTTGCAGCCATTCTAAGAAGTACGAAATTTTGCAACTTAAATTTTTACCGATTATGTAAGCGGTAAATATTTTAAATGTGCGGCAAGTTAAAAATTTAAATATTCTTCTCACTGTCCTTCTCAACGCGAACTAAATTTTTACCTAGATTGCCCCTCTGCGTGAAAAGCATGGCTTGAACCAAATACGAAAATTCATGATCACATACAAGTCTAATTCAGCTATATTGTTCACGAAACGCCATACATATAATTAAACTTATTGTCCCTTTATGAGTGACTCACATACTGGGCCTTCGCAAGTTCGTACTCGAACTTTAATATTTGAGCGGGGCTTTTTATCCCCGTGGTGATAATGGTATACATGCGGCTAATCTTACTAGCAAGAGTTATTGTTGCAGGATTCCAATGTTTCTTTTGATTCGAGAGTTCATTAGTTCAAACATCACAGAGACTTACCCCTAATCGAGTCCCCTGCATAATTTTAACAGAAGCATGAGTAAAAGTTTATGGCACTACAAATTTAGCTTGAAATTCAGTTGTCATGGACAAATATAAGACAATCTCACAAGTTATCAAGTGTAATCAAAAAAATCTATTTTTAGAACACGGCCAATCTCATAAATTGACTAACATCTTACAAACATTCTTCTATAAAAGCTAAATCAATAAAGCTGCACCAGCCAAAACACCAATCAATAAGCCACCAACTTCGTTTTTACCTACTCCGTTAGCCGCAGCAGCAGTTGTGCTTGAGCTGCCGGTGCTGTTGTGTGTACCGTTGGCGGTACCATTTGAGTGACCTCCATGTGTGGTGTTTGTGTATCCACTCGAGTTTGCGCCTTTGTTTTCCGTGATGTTAGCACATCTCAATCTACTGTTGTTTGACGAGTGGATAACAATAGACAACCCGCCAAAATAAGCATCTGAAGATGGGTTCAATGACAAGTAAGGGTCGATATATTCAGCAGTAAACGATTGTGAAGTTATGTTACCATGTTTACCGGCTAAATCCCCAAGCTCCTTGGCTGCAGGTGTGGTAGCGGAGACTGAACCATTGAATGGATTCAAATGACCGCTTGTACCGGTACAGTTACTGTTCGAAGGGACTGGTTTCTCGTGGATGTGGTATGGGAAAGGACCGCCGGTGGATGGTAAACCGGTCAAATTAACATTGACTTGGACAGATCCGTTCTTTGTACTCTCAAACTCAACGTAACCTTCGATATTCGAGGTATTGGTTTTTGAAAATTTTGCAATCAACGAAGCTCCTTGAGGAGAATCGGTTTCAACTGGTGAGTTGGCTGCCATAGCGTAGGAAGCTAAAGCGACAAATGGAACAAATGACTTCATTATCGATATTTCGGTATTGCAGATTACAAAAAAAATTTGTTACTTTTCAAGTGACGAAACAATTCGATCCATTTAAATAATATTCAATTGATGCATTCTATTGTAAATCATATTCCAATTTGTATTATTTTTTACTCAAAACAAACATGAAAACATTGCATTTCTTACTGCAAACAGTTCTTTTATTTTTTTTTTTTTTTTTTCTCTTCTCCTTAATCGTTGCAAAATGCCTAAATTCTGTATTTACGGAATTGGAACCCTCTGTGATTGGTAGAAATGGTATAATAGCCACAGAACCTATAAACGTTTAAATTCTTGGTAGGAAATCCATAATCGTTGCTGGCGCGCTACGGGACGGGACAAACAATCAAGAGAGCAAGAAGTCTGAGGGATCGAATGCTGTATTTATACTGGTGAATCATTTGTACCTAAAACCAAAATGGAAATTACAAAATGGCTCAAGCTTTGGTGGTACCTGGCATCATCAGTTCTTGAATTAGGACAAAAAATTTGCTCAAATAGAAATCCGAATCTAATCTGATCAATCAATTCATGCAGACACAAAAACACAAGTGTTCCTAACCCTATTTTTTATTTCTTGGACACAAGGGGAATATGGTAAATTAAGACACGTGAAGTTTTCCACACAGTATTTGAATTTTGTGTAAGATTTGCAGGGTTGTAAGATTTGTTTGACTCGGATTGCATAACGTACTTCCAAATTCAGAACTAGTAGCAGTGGTGAGTGCTTCTTCATAACTAAGATAGAATGAGTTTCAAAAACTGGTGTCAAATGCTAAACCCTTTAGGAGAAAACAATTCACTCAACTCGCATGTGCTAGCTATGGTGGAAAATAGTGTGATTATGTAATAACAGTAGGAAATAATGCGCAACATTGGTTGCAAAAGTAGACAAACGAAGCATATATAATTACAACATTACAGTCAAATGTCAGTAAACAGAGTAGACGGTGGTTTGAAATTAATATATACTTGAGTAGTATAAACCGAAAAACTAATTCAATCGAGAATTATGAAAACAACCAACCGCAATTCCAGCTGCAACCTTGATCAGTAATCACAGGTAACCAACCTAATTGCCACCAATTTAACTTTGGAACACTGGCTGCCGATAGACGCGTCATACAACTTGTATAAGCCGTATTCGTTGACTTTGCAATGCCAGAATTCAGTTTTTCCATTTAATGCAAGATACCATATATTATTTGCTTCTCTGCTAATTGCAAACCCGGAAGTGTATAAAGCGTCAGGCTGAGGTGGAAAGTCAAATTGAAACTGATGGTTGGCCACAATCTCGCCTATTCTACCTGATTGATCAGTTAGAACCGAGTCAGTCAACGAGACCCAAAACAGATGATTACCATTACATGCGGCACAAATCTTTGGTTCTGGCTGTTGCGTTGCGGTAGATGAATATGAGGTGGTAGAACTTTCCTCTGTATATTCCGAGCTACTTGTCTCCTCGCATTCATAACATTCATCGTAAGTAGTTGATGTTTCGTACCATCTTTTATAGTATGATTCAGAGGTCGAATAACTCGAGTTGTTCAATGGCGAGCATCTGATAGTACGTGAACTATGATACACTTGACCGTCAGAATCTTGATAAACCAAGTAATAATCTGTCTGACCATAATATGTCTCTACACCTAAAGCAAATGGATAAGGGTAGCTAGTTACATACGTTGGTTTAGATTCATTATACCATCTTTTATTTTGAATAACACTCGATTGAACCAAAGTCAAGAGAAGAAATAAGTAAAGCATTGAAGTATGTGCTGGGGGAGGGCAAAGAAGGGATGGAATTTGCCCATATTTATATGTTTACCACACAAGTTTTTTTTTTACAGCCAAATTTTTACAACCAAAACTATTTTCTACTGTATATATTCTATTTATCTAAACTCTAGCATCTATAAATTTGGATACCAAATTGTAAGCAAACTTATCTTTGAAGTCGCCATCCAAAGCTTTTTGTGCGCCTTTGCGGCTTGTATAATCTAAACTTTCAACGTAAACCATACCAGCGTGAATTCCACCGGGTTCTAAATAAAACTCAATGTTGTTATTTTTGTTCACCAAATGGTAAAAGTCCTCAGCACTATCTCTTAATATTTCTCTTTCACCTACAATCATTAATGTATTACCATTATTGATTGGTTCGACTTTTTTCCAATGTTCCTCCCAATTGGTGTTTGTGAAAGTCAAGAAATTGTTAATTTTGTTTCTATCGTTGTCACCCAAATAAAAATCACCCATTTGAGTATCCAAAGATCCCAAATCTCCATAAGTCGAAACACCATGTCTAGTTGGTATCGTTGGTCTGGTACATGGTTGGACCCATGGTGCAACCAACAATAACGCCTTTGGTTGTGGTAATTCACTAATGTTGAAGTCCAAATTAAACTTAGGATATGCATCAAATTGGGCCTTGACTTCTTCCGGGTAAGCAATAGCTCTAGCCAATGACAATGACATGTGAGCACCTACGTATCGTTAGTATACTTTCCTCTATTTTTAATGCAATCAAACATACCTGCTGAATCACCAAGCAAAAAGATATTCTTATAGCCAGCCTTGACCAAATTTTTATAACTGGTCAAACTCTCATACAATTGAGTTGGATAAACATTGTCGAACATAGTCAAAGAATAATCAATTATCAATATCGATGTATTGGCTGAGGCTTTGTCGCCCAAAGCATAATACAAAGCACTAATGAATACAAATTGAGATTCAAACATGTTTAACAAGTACCCACCACCGTGTATGTAGATCAACACATTGCTTTTCTCTGGTTTTTCCTCTGATCTGTGGATCCAATAACTGTGTTGGTCCAATTTTTCTCCAAAACCGTGCAACTGGGAAGATAACGGATGTTTTTTGAACTTCTTGATTACTTTTTCAATTGGCTGATATATAACCGCCTTCATATCTTTCTTGTTATAATCTCCAGAAACATGATATTCGACTGACAAGATCAAGTTTTTCTTCAAAGAATGTTTGAATTCACGATTAGTATTCTGGTAAACTGTACCCACTGTGTAATACTGCACGACAGTTTTGACAATTGTGTAAGGTAAAGTTATAAGTTTCAAAAAGAACTTGAAAGAAATCATGTCGAACTTTTTGATAAAGAAAAACCCTTTTGATTTTATTGACTCGTATATTTGTGTACAAATTTTTTTTTTTTTCCGGTGGTTTTACTACCGGGCCTCCTTACAATTTAAAATTACTCGATTTTTTTGGGCCGTCCGCCTTTTTAAGATTACCCTTGACATCTCTCATTTCACCTTTTTTACCAACCACCGTCACATTGTTGGCTTTCGACAATGTATCTATCACTTCGTTGTGGTTTGCTTTCTTGTTTGATTGCGGCTCTTGTAATTTCTTTTGACGCTTGTTTTCTTCTCTCTGCTCGAATTGTTTTGCCTTCTTACGTTTATTAGCACGTCTTAACCTTTGTTTGTCCTCACGAGTCAATTCATCCTTCGAGTATGATAAACCAGACTTCAACTGTACCTCAGATTTGCCTCTTACGCCATCTCCTTTGACATTGCCTAGCTTGTAGATTTCCTGCGGTGCCAATGCGGCTTCATTTGCGACATTCAATGGCTGAGCATCTTCCATGCTTATCGAAGGACTAGAGTTGTCTGTCACTTTAATATCTATTGTTTTCTTTTGATGTGGTTTTGGTACGAAATGGGCTGAGCACAAAGCATCTAATTTGTGTGATAAGCCAGTGAATAGCTCTGTGATTTCATCGTGTTGTTTTTTAACTTCTTCATTCAACTCCTCTTGCTGGGCATCAACGTCATTATACTCGTCTTCATACAACTCGGCCAACGACTTGGATGATTTTGTTTCCGACACTTCTGCTTTTGGTTCTTTGTGGAATTTTGATAGATCTGTTATTAAACGTCGAGGTAAGTCATTGAATTCGTCATTTTTGATTCTTCTACGTATCAAATCCTCAATTGTTTCGATGACTTCTTCCGTTATTATGGGCACTGGTTTTGCGGTACGGTCAAACGACAACTCGGTTTCGTCCAATAGCGACTCTTTTGGTCTCTGCGTGGATGTAATTTCTCCTTTCATTGTCCACCTCTTATCAGCGACTAGCTCGGCTTCTAATTTTGCTATCTCTTGTTGCAACGCTTTTTGTTGTTTCTCAAACGACGACAAATTTTCCTTTTCTTCCTTAGGCTCATCTTCAAACAAATCTAGTCTTGCTGAATCAACAGCGTTGTCGTATTCTTCTTCGTTGAAGTCAAATTCTCCTTCTTCTCCTTCTCCTTCTTCTTCTTCCTCGTCATCTTCTCTATCTTCTTCCCCTCTAACGTTGCCTTTAGCCTTGGGTTTGAATTTTCCAGGTTTGTCATAAAAATCATCGTAATAATCCATTTCCTCTTCGTCGTCATCGTCTTCTTCTCCACTCAAACTTTCAAAGTAATCTATTTCTTCTTCGTCATCGTCTTGATTGTTGTTTGCTTGTTCTTCTAATGCCAACACTTGTTTGTTATATTCATCAATATCAAAAAACCCATCATTCAAGCCGAAGGCATCTTTTTTATGCTCTGTTTCAGACACATTTGTTTCTGCTTCTGATAATTCTTCTTCGTCATCCTCTTCAGAGTCCACACCATCATGTAGTGTGTCAGCATCATCAAAATCATCATTTACATTATCGTCTGCGTCAACTTCATCTTCTATTTCTGAAATTTCATCTTGTTCTTCATCGTCGTCTCTTTCAACTTCTTCTTCTTCGTCTTCTTCCTCCTCCTCCTCTTCTTCTTCATCGCCTTCTTCATCATTCTCATCTCCTACTTCTTCCTTTAAATTCGGTATCTCTTCTCCTAACAATTTCATTCCCACACCGTCTAGAACCATTTTGGTTTGACCATATATTTGAGTTGCATCTAAACCATCAATGTATATATCGTCCAAAACGGAGTAATCCTTCACTATTGAATTCAAATACGTTTTAGTTAGTTCATTGAAAAAATTTGACTCGTTTTCTTTATATTTAAAGATATCCTGTGGATTATCGACTAACGTCTCGAGTACATTAGACATGGTGATGAGTATTTAATTTTCAGAGATGATCTCTGTCGCATTAAAAATCTTTTGATGCCAAAAAAAAAGGCGCTACCATATGTCACTAGTTGCAACAAACTGTCACCTACTGAGAGAAGAGCGATGTGAAAGTGGTGAAAACACGGACCGAAACTTTCTTATTCTTTCATCATAAACTGTTGATGTGATGGCTGATACATTAATCATCTAAAAAAAATTCAGTACCTAAAGTCTATTTGTTTGTATTTACTATTTTCAAGATCTATAAGAGTTTCTATTAAATATCGATTTTACCAATCCCCATATGAACTTCCGGTCTTCTACTATAGGAAGAACGACAACATAAAACAAGGAAAAAAATAACCACAAGATTATTATTATAACCACACCCAATAAAAATCCGGGCGAGAACACGTAGGGGCTTGCTCCCAACGGCACTGGTATTACGATCGAGGCTATCAATGTCACCAAAAGTACCAATCCGCAATACTTCTTAAACTGGTGGTCCAAGTGTTTATGATCGATAGTAGTATTTGAATATTTGAACACCGAGTCTGAGTCTTCATTTGAATTGACCTCGACTACAACATTTGAAGATTTTGATCCTTGGCTGCTTTCCTTATCGACTTCCTCTTCGCCAATTTGATCATCAGATTGCTCTTTCTTGATTAAACTTGTTCTATTCCTAGTTTTCTCCCAATCAAAGTTGGCCGGCCATATCAACGATACAACTATGGATATGACACCACCCAGAAACAAGGCAACAACATTGCCTGTGAATGAAACCCACTGAGAGTTCAAATTGTTTACATTGATTTCCCCGGTGATCACTTTACACGAAACCAACCACATTGTCAACGCCAACAACATACCGCCAATAGCTCCGCCTACCGCGCCAGCTTTGTTCAAATGTTTCCACGTGAATGAGAGTGCAATGGGGAAAACTCCAGCCCCAGTTGCAGTGCCGAGAAAGTTGAACAAGAAGCCCATACTGATACCTGCAGCACCGTAGAATATCGAAGCTAACGCACTTGCAAATATAGCCCATGCAAAAACACTAATTCTAGCGGCATTGATCACTTGTTTTGGTGACGCGTCCGGTTTGAAATATCTTTTATAAATGTCGTATGAGATCAACGTAGAGGTTCCAATAAGCTCCCCTGAGAACGAGGATGTGACTGAAAAGAAAACCATCACTAACATCATTGCCGAACCAGACTTTCCCATCAAGTAGGTGGCTGCTATAACTGCTGGTAACCCTTCGTTTATCTCGTAATCTGTGAAAGTTGGAAAGTCAGTGTAGTTAGTTAATGCTCTTGCAGCCAAACCCAACGATGTACCGATGGAAAATGGAATCACAAACCAACATATGGATGCAAAAAAATATGCCCGTGAAGTTATTTTTGGGTCAGCAGCGACAGCTCTCGACAAATAAGCTTGATCATTGACGACTAAACCGAATCCAGTGATGATACTTATAACAGCAAAGATGGCACCTTCCCTAGATCTGAACGTCAAGTAAGACCCATGGTAATTTCCGTCGACTGGTCCAAGGTTCTCCAACAATTCCCACATTTTGTGAGCTGATCCAATTTTATCGTTGTTCACATAAACCTCAAACATAAAGACAATCAAAAAAACAAGAATCACCAATGTGTGAGTTGCGTCCGAGATGAAAGTTGCCCTTAATCCACCAAATGATATATATATGGCGCAACCAAGCGGAATCAACCACAAAGCCGCGTACTGACTAATACCGGTAACAGCGTTGAACACCCCAGACGCACTTAGTAAGATACATGAGCTGACAATTGCATTACATGCAAATCCACACCATAGAAATGATAAATGACCGCTCTTTCCAAATCTAAAGTACCCCATTTCTGGAAATGTGGTTACCAAGTTTGCATTTTTCTTGATCTTACTTGAAACAATGGAAAAGACAGAAACTTGCAAAAGTCCACCCAAGGCATAAAAATAGGAACCACTGACTCCCATAGAATAACTTTTGAACGAACTTGTTAACAAAGTGATACCCCAAACCCAATTGGAAACAATACCACTCAATAGCAACCCAAATCCAACCGATCTGCTCCCTGATACAAACTCATCCACCTTGTTTGAGTTATAATTACTGAACCTATTTTGGAGATAGGTGACATAGTTCATAACAATGGCAAAAAATGCACCTCCTCCAATGATTAGCCCGTACCCAGCTCCTTCAGTTAACGATGGTTCCATTATTTAATTCTATGGGTAAAACAATGCAAACTGACAGCATTTTATACGATTGATAATTCTAACGCTTAGCTCATTACTATTAGAATTGCAGCCACATTAGTATGTAGAACTGCATATAGTTCGGGTAACAAAATACTCACTAATTTCAGATCTAATTTTCACATTGATATAATTATGTCAACACCAGGTCGTTACAACCGCTTTCTGGTTCTTCAGTTTCTTGTCTTATTTTCTTGTCTTATTGAACTTTTTTGTCGATTGTTGCTTGAGCCATTGGTCTTAGTTGGCCTTAAGGCTATTGTTTTCTTTTGCTATTTTCAAATTGTATCAACATTGAGGAATTGTTTCTCATATTTAATTTAGATTTGCAAATATCTACTGTGGCGTTATGCAGTCAAAAGTGTTATCTTTTTTTTGTTTGTGCTAGATACATAGATCTAAAGCATACAATCAATTCAATCAGTGCCCCCAATTGTTGATGTTATTCAATAAAATCGAGAAGTCTATGGCTCCAGCAGGTAGTTGTAATATCCTAATTTGGGGAAATGGGTGTTACTGCTGAATCCATAACAGATAATCAGCGAATGAGTTTGGGGTCGGAAGCATTCCACTTGTTGCAAATGCCGTTTGCTCGTGTTATACTGCTACAAAAGCCTATTTTCATTCAATCCATCGTCGGTTACGAGATCTTTGACGCATTGATAATTCTGTTGGTCAAAGCAAACAATTAAAAGTAAACTAGTTACTATTTCTCAACCGGATTATTTTGATTGAAAATCTGAAAATCTATTCCGAAAAAGTGACAACAAATTCTTGGGTGAAGTTTCAGTAAGGAATGTTCGATAATATCAACCACAAAATACTGATGGAAACTGAAAGATGATGGGTTGAATTAAAACCAATACAGCGTTACAACATTTACACTTCGATTTTTGAAAAGTAACGCCGTAAATTTTTCTACTCGCTTATATTGAACCCTGTAGCTTTGCGAAATGGCGTTACGAACTACTTCTTCAACGATACTTAGTCGATGGAAGTGTTTTCCATTCGAACTACACAAAATAAAAAGCCGCATTTCCCAATAAGTTTTTTTTTTTCATTATGAAAAAAGAATTAATCTTCGTGAGGTTGTTGCACGATTATGAAGTTCAAACACCCGGTTTTAGTTAACCCTACTAGATGGTTGGACCTACCGACGAAGCAATGCTCTGATTTTATATATCCAGGTTCATATTCCGTCAACAATCCTTACTTACAAGCGTTTCGCAAATTAGAGTCTTTCGCCAATATTCGACCTGCATTCCCCATTGGCTTAGGCATTCAAGTAGTTGCAATCAAGCAAGTTGGTAATAGTAAAAAACACTTGTTGGTGCCTAAACTAGCCATTGAAAAAGTTAATCAACCGTCAACGTTCTTGTTTAACAACAAAAAGTACTTGACATCGCTACTTGAAAGTAAAAAAAGTCCCAACCGTTTTTTATCGGTACCAATGAAAACAACCCTTGGAAAAACAACTATTGAATTTATGGAAGGGTTTTTGGATGAGATTGACAAACTATATCAAGACAACATTAATCGACTTTTAAAAGACGTTGATGCTGACGATAAACAAGGAATCGAGTACAAAAATCTACACGTGGATTACGACAAACATCCCAAACTATCACTATTGATTACACTATACGAAGATTACCTTAGATAAGCCAAACCAAAAACATCATTGCAATCTGTGTCAAGAAAGATGGCTGGTAATTGATACCGTCACTCTTCTTACTAGATGAACCGGTTGACGTTGCGGAGGCTAATGAGGCTGAACTCAAGGTGGTAGTAACGGCTTCTGCGTCGGCTCCTTTCACCCAAGAATTAACCGAACTGGCTTGTATAGTTGTATCGAATGAAGTATCATTTGAAATCCATACGTTAACAGTACCATCGCTGTCAAAGGCAACTCCACCCACCATTGTATTGTCTAAATCTCTTTTGATGTAACCATTTGCAGCTATTCCGGACTCGATATCATCGGTTCCTTGGTAGTCATGCAATGTTGTGTACAAGTTCAAGTACTCGGTGGTGTTCATAACTTCGAAAACATCAAATTCTCCACAACCCGATCTCCAACATGAACAATTAACGTTTGTTGCATATTGTGAGGTTCTTGGAATGTGTGCGTTCAACAACCAAATTGCTGGCATGTTGTAGTTTGAAATTGAGGACGAAGAAGTCGTATCATTTGGCATCTGGAACTCGAATAAAAACATTTTGGTTGTACCGTAAAAACCATGGTAAGCAGGTATATCTGATCTGTAGACACCACAATCATTATTATAGCCAGATGAGCCACACGAAACATTTGAGAAAATGACAAATTCTTCATTTGAATTGATCAAAGTATCTTTACCTAGTATTGTCGATGAGTCAGCTTTTGAAGTACCATCACTGCCAGCATAAGTCAAGCCGACACCTAAACAAGATGAGTTTCTACCTGCTTTGGTCAAGAATGTAACGTTTTGTTTCTCTTGTTCTGCATCATCAAAATAACTCAATCTAGTCCAAGAACCAGAGTTGTCGTCGTTGAATTTAAACCCGTCGGAAACGTATGAAGCGAATTTATTCAAAATAAGTGGTCCCCTGAAGTGAACACTGACCTCTTCATTCAATGGAGTGTTTGTTCCTGAGAATGAAATTGCATCCGAATTTAATTCACAAGAACATGAGTCCGAGTATATATCCTTGAGACTCGACACTTGTCTGTAGGATCCTGAGTAACCAAAGTTATCAAATTGAATGAGTTGTACATCGTTGGAGGCGGCCAATGCCACTGATAAAAAGGATAAGAAGAACATCTTGCTAGTCTAACTAAGTTGAAAAAAAGAAAAAGGATTCTATCGGTCAATTAATAAAAAACTTGATCGATGGTTATGAGACTTCAATTTGAGTTCTATTTTTGTAACGAAACAAAACAAAACAAAACAGGGCTTATGTTTTTATTACCTACAACCTCCATGGCCCCCTTGTCTAAACTCCTTCCCAGGTAAATGCTACTGCTTCCACTCCAAACATATCTCCAAAACAGCACAGTATGGTACGGATGTACATGTTTTTGTAAATTGTACCTAAATCTGGCAAGCTTCCACCATCCCGTGGAATCTAAGATTCCGTTTTAGGCGAAGTTTATTTTTATTTTATTTTTTTTTTTTTTTTTTTTTTTTTTTTTTTTTTTTTTTTTTTTTTTTTTTTTTTTTTTTTTTCCGTTTGTTCTTTTGTCTGAGTATTTGATTTTTCACTCAATGAATACGAAGATAGTCACCAAATGCATAGGGGAACAGTTTCGACTAAGCATGTCGAGAATCGCATCTCAAGCCATGATTTTGACATCTGGAACTAATTCAAAAAAAGACTTACATGGCATGACATTGTCCTCCGTCTGTTCGTTGTCGGTGTTGCCTAATCCAATGCTACAGTTTAATCTACATCTACCAAGTTACACATCTAACAATTTGCATCGTTTCGAATACTTGGCTTTACACGTACTACCACCTGATAGCTCTTCGGCTCATTTAAGTCGTATATTTGCCAAAGGTGTAAAACAGAATAAAAACCTAGCAGTTACTGAGGATGAGAAAAAAGACGGGGAGATATTTCATGAGATGACAACACCATTCAAAGAAATACCGTCAGATGAATACGAGTTTTACCACGTCGAAAACTTACAGATACCGATACTAAAAAACGTAGAAACAGTGTTTATATGTAAAAGCTTTAGAAATTTTGTCGTTGAAAATCACGAAATATGGGTTGTCAAAGTGTTGGATATACTAGATAATCAAAGAGCAGTCACTGGTGGGTTACTTTATTTTAATAGAGGTTTTCATAAAATTGGTAAGTCTATTTAATATATTCCATTGATTCTTTTATAAATTCAGTCTCGTTAATAACTTTTGGTAAAATTGTTTCAAACTTATCATTCGTTAGTTTAACTCGTTTTGTAAATTTGGACAAAATCTCATTTTTCTTGATGTTTTTAAGGTCAGTGTTTAACATTTTTATTTCCTCTTGTTTCGACGCTTGCTTATTCAACAACTTGGTTTGTTTCGACTCGAGATTGTTATATTCGTTTTTCAATTTAGCCAAGGTGGATTTGATTTCCTTTGACCTACTTTCGTATTCTTCAAAAACTCTGTTGTATTCCTCAATTTTTGCCGACTGTTCATTTTCTTTTTCTTTCGATGTCTTGATTTCTCTTTCTTCAATAGTCAATTGATCGATTTCTTTGTTGATTTCTTTGATTTCATTCTCCAATTGGATCACAAAATGCTTTAACCCCTTGATTTTTCCCGATAACCTATTATCATTCAAAGGTTTATACTTTAAAATTTTGTTTTTCAAACTTTCAATCTGGTTTTTAAGGTCATTCACTTTTTTGTTTTCTTCCTTTTTACATTTTTTGAATTTACTTTTTAAAACATTCAACTTGTTTATCGTTGAGTTCAATGAAGTTTGCAACGTCAACAACGAAGAAGTCTCCTTGATAGATTTGCTTATAACCTTATTTTCATTGTTAGTGTTGACAACTAAGTGATTCAACAAAACATCATTTTGAATAATATCAATTTCATATTGGAACAACGGGGTTAATCCATATACAATCAAGTATTGATCGTAAACCTTGAAATATGACCAATTGACGTTGTTAAGTTTTATCGAAACATTCTCTAATTTTTCAGTCAAGCACTTTATAACAATTTTTGACGAATCAATAAAAATTATTGAGATTGGTACTTCGTCGGTTTTGGGAGTGTGTAATTCACCTCCTTCGTTCTTGATTCTCGTTACTTCCCCATTAAAAAGGTCTGGGTTTTTCAAAATTGCCTTTATCGCCGCAATTATAGACCAAAACGGTTGAACAACCAAGGTATTTTCAATGACGGTGAGATTTGGCAAAATGGTGGTCGTGGTTAGTGAGGTTGATGTAGGGTTTATAATGGCTGAAGTGGTTGTAGTTGTAGGTAATTTCAACGAATTTGCTCTCATTCTATTTTTCAACCCTGTTAGCTTACTGTTGAAGGGGGATATAATAAAATTCTCAAAATTTTTCAACGCTATATTTGTATTTTTCTTCTTTTGTTGTGGCTCGACATTTATGTCCAATAGTTTATTCTCATCAATGTTTATGGAAACCTCGTCCGTAATGTTAGGTATTGAACTAACGATTGTCGATTTTTTACTAAACAATGCTTGGTTGATAATGTGTATGGACAAAAATAAATAAATTTGGATGTTGATCTCATGGAAGTTGTAGTCATTGATATAATTTATATTGGGTAAAATTTTGTTGTACAAATTGAACCACTTCATTAGATAATTAATGTAATTGATGATTATAAAACACAAAAAGGCATTGATCAAATTATTATTGAAAAAATTGTTATCATTATATTGTATTTTCGTTGTAATTTTCTTTGCCGATATTGAGTTTATATAATTTATGGACGATGAACCAATAAGTTCACTGGAAACAATTGATTTCGACAAAATGATAAAATAATTTAAGTAACTTTTCTTATGAATCAACTTCACTGATGCATAAAAGACTATCGAATCAAACACCGAAATCTTTACTATAGACAATAAGCTTTTAAAATTGCTTTTTTGCTTCTTAGGTAGTAAAAATGATATCAAAAATTTTCCACCAAGGAAATTTGAGCCAATGACCAAGTAAATTAAGCAAAATATCATAGACAATGATTGAGAAAAGGTTAACAATATAAAAACTAACGACAAAATATCGCGTAGGCTGGAGGATGTGGAAATTGATGGTGGTGGTTGATGGTGGTGGTGATGATGATGATGAAAGTGATGCTCCACAGTTGGGGACGATAGTTTCTCATAGTATTCCTGATTTATCTTTTCGTTGCCATGATAATAGTGGTGCTGATGGGTCTGCTGGGGCTCCATCACTGAAATCTTCAGTGACGTATTGGTTTGGTGCATTTCATTGATTGATTCACACTATATTCTATTGCTCAAAAAAATTTCACTAGAAAATTAAAGAAAACAAAAAAAGAGAAGAAAAAAAAAAAAAAATAAATATATACATATATATAATGAAAAACGTCAAATTTAGACGTGGTTGAATTCCATCCAACAATGTACACTTTCAAATTGAACAAAAGTGTCGTAAAAAAAAATGGTTAATATTGACGTTAGTATATGAAATACACGACACTATTTAATTGAATCAATGCTAATAGGAACCAGAATCAATATGTTGAGATCGCGCAACCTCAAGCTAAAATTTTTACGATTGTTCCAGCCGAGTTCTCAATGATCACGAATAAATTTCACTAAATTCATTATGAGGTGCAAAACCACCTATTTTTGCTTTGCTTTAGTTTTACAAAGATTACGTGGTAATATGATCAAGCGCTTATTAAGATCAAAGCTTGTAAATGATCACTATAGAATAAACCTGAATCTAATTGATTTTTTTTTCACTTTTCGCTGTTTTCCATACAAGGATTTGTTCACCTGCAACTTAAAACCGCGGAAGCGCAATTCAAAAATGCAAAAATAAATCACCAGCTATGGTGATTACTTGGATGATTCACGACAGTCGTTAATTGTTTTTTATTATTCATAGTCATACTTCCGTGATACATAAAGTTTGGAAAGCAGTTTGAAATTTTGCAAATAGTCGTCAAGAAGATGTATGTTGAGTTTGTCTGTAAATTACATAACTACTACGTTGAACTCTGATTTGATTCTTGTATAACATGTTTAGGCAATTTTGCTAGGTAAAATCTCCTAGATATTTACCCCTAAAATGCAACAAGAATTTTAACTCTTTAAAGAGACTACTTGATGTCTACACATCTGTATGCTTTAATTTGAGAATTTGTAATTCTATCATTTATTTCAAACTCTTCTGATCACAGGTGAGAGGATTCTTCTATTGAAAAATTTGCAAGCCAAGATTTCAACAACACGGATGATAACAGCATTGACAAAAATAACGAAGACGTTGATAGGAGGAGAAATGTAAAGACTTGTAAAAAATCTTTCGGTTTGGTGTTTGCAACCCTTGTTTGATATGGTTCTCATACAAATATCTCGTCAAACTTTAAAATCAAACTTCAGGCAAGCCACAGAGAGATAAAACGAGTTGATGATACTTCATAGACGACGGTTAAATATGTCTGCGCACCATTTGTTCATGCGAAAAAAATACGTCTGTAATGCCAAATAATACGTCAAAATCGTTTTTTTCTTGTCTCTCACATCGCGCCAGATGCAAATTATTCGTTAAACGCTACAACAATTCTATGCAGTTAATTTGCACTGTAATGATTCCAGCAAAATATATACTCAGTTGAAAGTATTGAAGTTTAACATAATTTGATTAATTTTGATATTATCGTGGCATTCACTTTGTGGTAGCAAATTTTAATTGCGTATCTTAGCTACACAACTCTACCTTGCGCGAGCTATCCAGGCGCTTGATGGATGTATGGTATCAACAAGTCACTTTAAAGATTCCAAAATAAACACCCTTCCAACATTAACAATGTTTTTATTAAATTTCACGATAATCAACATTAAAGTGATTATGAAAAACATCGAATGATCAATTCTTTATTTAATTTGAACTGTCAACAACCAATGCACACATTTTGACTTTATTGAAAGAAAATTGTTCTTCACGGAATATTAAGAGGAATTCTAGAATTATTGAATAAGTGGATAATCCTTTTTAATACTCACTTGCACATTTTGTCAACTGAATTCTCCAGAAAATTAATTCTTCTAAAAATGTTGCATGATTTCTCAAAATTTTCATACCATATTCCAAATTAAAAGATTCTCAACTTTCTATTTAATTCTTTTATCTAGTAACATTGACAACTTTGAGTATTGACCGAAAAAATCAGATGATATCAATGATCATTGTAGTTTCTTTAAAATAGGCTGTCAAATTCACATCTTCATCAGAATTACTATTAACGTCAAAAAATTTGATTGAACTACCATTAGTAGATTTTTTCGCTATAGTAGTTAACCATTTGAGTGATCTTCTTAGCGTTATATCGTTTCAGGAGGTGCTTGTTGGCCACTATTGCCATCCAAATGAGTCAATTTACATTATACATTGCCAAATCTACTTTTTAATAACTTTATTTATCAAAATAAAACAAGAACAACCTTTTGAGTTGTGCTATAACGATACAATACTTTTTCGTATTCATCCAGTTGACTCGCCATCGATCGTAATCCTGTCATAAGCCGTATCAAGCGAACCAAAAATTTTTGTAACAGGAAAAACTTACCAACCTAAAGAATGATAATTATAATAGGATTATACCTAGAAACAAACCTGAAAACAGGTTTTTTAAGCAAATCCGAGGCGGAAAAAGATTTAATCATGTGACTTCAATAAATTCCACTAATTTACTTTTTTAGGTAAAAACCAGATTGCTCGTTACTACTACTGGCCTAATTTGCACTCAACTATAAAGAAATACGTCCGCAACTGTTCGATTTGCCAAACAGTGAAACCATCAAATCAATTGGGTTATGGTTTGCTTCAACCACTACCTATTCCAGCAGAAAGATGGGCGTCGATCACATTAGATTTCATCAGTGGGTTTCCATCAGTCAACGGTTTTG